>JAPFFP010046283.1:0-11083 GCA_026153255.1 Solanum medicagineum
GTAAATCATGCTTTGCAAATCATTCATCTTACATAAATCATAATATGTATAAGCGTGGAAAGAAACCTTAACCGACATAACATAAGACCATTTGGAGAAGCAATCTTCCTTACTGGAGCCCGTCCCCTTTTGGAGAGAATTTTATGAGTAACTTCACCTTATGGGAGCCCGTCCCCTTTTGGAGAGAATTTTATGAGTAACTTCACCTTATAGGAGCCCGTCCCTTTTTGGATTAATTGACCTTACTTATGGGAGCTCGTCCCCTTTCAGATTATGTGACCTTCCTTGCGGGAGCCTGTCCCCTTTAAGATTAAGTGACCTTTCTTATTGGAGCCCGTCCCCTTTCGGATTAAGTGACCTTTCTTACGGGAGCCCATCCCCTTTCGAATTAAGTGACCTTCCTCATTGGAGCCCCTCCTCTTTTAGATTAAGTTACCTTCCTTATGGGAGACCGTCCCTTTTCGGATTAAGTAACCTTCCTTATGGGAGCCCGTCCTTTTTCAAGATTAAGTGACCTTCCTTACAGGAGCCTGTCCCCTTTTAGATTAAGTGACATTCTTTATGGGAGCCTATCCCTTTTCAAATTAAGCATTCCATTGAACTAGCTCATTGAACCATTACTTTCAATCATCAAGAAAGAGTTCCTCATTTTCCCAAGAATACAACAAACATAAGAACCCCACAATCTACTTGCTACACCATAGGTACTTCTCATGAAACAACTCATATAAATATTTCTATCATCATCATAAAGTCATTCAACTCACAAGACATGCATTGGGTGTTCAATTCCTCAAGAAACCATAACTGGGTATTTTATCCAATATAGAGGGTGTGTGGTGCTAATGTAAAACCATGCAATTCAAGATTGAAATAATACTAGAAAATTCAATATAAAACCTTCAAAAAATACTTCGTAGAACTCTCAAGCAATAGATGTCAAAATACTTCATCAAATCTTACAGTAGATCCTAGATTCATAGCCCAAAACATCGCAAAACAGTGACAATTTCATAAACCCCAACATAATATGTAGTGGTTTTCTTAATAGATAAGATCCATGAGTAAATCAACTTCAAATCCTAAAATTTTGAGGAAAATGAAGCTTGGCCATCATGGGTGAAAGGAATCCATGAAGGAAACCCACATACCTTATCATTGGAGATGAACCTAATGAAGATTGGAGATGGAGACTTGAAGCTTGGTTTGAAATCCTTAAGATTCGGAGAGGGTTTTGGCACTTGAAATTTTAGAGAAATATAAGTCGAAGCATTTGAGTAAGTATAGGGGAATGTTTTGAATGATATGAGAGTGAAAAATGGCTAATAATAGCTATTTTCTCGTGTGGGAAGGCTTAGGCTCAAGACTTAAAAGTCTTGGACCAAAATGCGTTCACCGACACAAAAATAACCCAATGCGCGTCACGCTAGGAAAACATAGTAGCCACTGGAAATCGTCACTTTAAAATTTCAAATTTTGCTACGGTTGCTCTAAAATCGGAGTTAGACCCTTTTCCCCCTAAATTTGACACCTTGAACAAGAATATGGAGTCATATTTCTGAAATAAAGCACTGATTCTTAGATATATGAAAATTACAATTCTAGGCACTTCCGAGGCACGTTTTCAAATACTTTTTGGGGTCGTTTGAAGTCCCTTTTATCCTTGTTTCTTCTGTTTTATTGTTGTTTAATTGTTTCTATGACCAAGGATATGTAGATGATATGCTAAGAGGCTTGTTTGGGTTCCCATTCGCCATGTGACGTCTAGGCCCTAGGCTTGGGTCGTGACAATAAGAGTGGGTAAGGTTGAATATGAGTTGGAGTTCCCTAGGGAGATGAATATGGTTCATCCGTTCTTCCATATGTCCATGTTGAGGAGGTGTGTGGGAGACCCACGTGTTATAGTGCCCTTGGATGTTGTGGGTGTTGTACAAGACAATTTGACTTATGAGGAGGTCCAGGTGGAGATTTTGGATAGACAAGTGAAGAGGTTGAGAAACAAGGATGTACTTTCCGTCAAGGTCCTTTAGAGGACCCAACACATTGAAAGTGCCACATGGGAAGCTGAGGTAGACATGAGAAAGCGATACCCATATCTCTTCCACCCTACTCAAGTCGAAGGTACTAGTTTAAGTCCCCTATATGATTTCAAGTCTTAAGATTTAGCCTTTTCATTTTGCATGCATTCATGTTTATGTTGACAAGTTTATGGTATTTTGACGCTCATGTTTAGTTTTCTGAAACTGATGTTTAAATGTATTTGTGTATTCATCTCGGGCTGAAATCTTCATGATTACTTCTTTTGTACACATTTTTTTGACATTCAGGGATGAATGTTCCAAAGGGGGAGATCTTGAAATACCCCAAAAATGTGCTTTAGAAATGCCCATAATCGTACTTCCATATATCTTAACATTTGTAGGTGACATCAAAAATTTGACTTCGCATTCTTGATCGGAGGCTAAATTGAGTAGGAGATGGGTAAAATACCGATGTTTGAGGACCCAAAGTGCAAAATAATAACACAAAATTTTCTTATCTCGTGTTCATCCGTGACCAGGGCATTTCGTGGACAGGGCGCAGAGCAGTACAAACTTTGCCTTTGCGTTGGGTCCACATCGCAGACCAGATGTGGACCTGTCTTGATTTTTTCTTAATCTTCTGTTTCGATGCAAGGGCCTTGGGGTCATAGCCCCATGCCCACTTATGCGTGAAACCATCTATTCTTAGCCATTTTTCAACTATATATCACTCAAGACCCTCTCAAAATCCTCTCCAAGACTTAACCAAATATCTCATTCAAATTTCAAGGATTTCAAGCCTAACTTTAGAATTCAAGTTTTCTCTTCAAGCCCCAAGTTCTGTTGAAGCTCAACTCAAGAAAACCCAAGTTTGAGGTATGTGTGTTTCATCCATTGGGTCCTTTCAGCCATGGAGCCCAATTCTTCTTTTTATGAAAATTGCATGTTTTCAAGTTGTATCATCTATGGGTACCTCTTATTATGGATTTTTATTATAAATTATGTTGGAGTTTTATGAAATGTTGATTGATTAAGCATGTCTATCTACTTCAAGCTTATACTATGAATTGGTTTTATGTATTGAGATTATGCATGTTTTGAGCTATGAAACTATGATCTACTATGAGATTTGATGATGGATGTTAAGGTATCTTACATGAGGGTTTTACTATGTGTTGGTGGGTTGATTCATATTGAGTTTTCTCATATTACTTCACTCTTGAATTGTATGATTTTGAACTAGCATTTTGAACCCACCAAGTGTTTGATAAAATGTCATTCTCAAGTTATTGATGGTCTATTACAAGGTTTACAAGTCAAGTGACTTTATGATGATTAAGGGTTTGCATGAATGCATTGAATTCATGAAAGATATCTATAGTGTTGCAAGTTGACCACACCCTTTTGGGGGGTGACATGCCCAATCACCTTGTTGAGGGGGTGACATGCCTCAACTACCTTGTTGGGGGGTAACATGCCCATACCATGTTGAGGGATAGATACCTTGACCACCTTCTTGGGGGTTGACATGCCCATACTACCATGTTGAGGAGTAAATACCTCAACGACCTTATTGAGGGGTAACATGCCCATACTACCATGTTGAGGGGTAGATACCTCGACCACCTTGTTTGGGAGTGACATACCCATACCACCTTGTTGAGGGGTAGATACCTCAATCACCTTCCAAAGGGGTGACATGCCTTGGATTCAAAGTAATAGTTGCTTTGTCTATGATTATGGTTTCATCCCATACATGTATTATGTTCTATATACATGTTATATGATTTACAAGTATGTTTTACTTCAAGCATTGATCATGCACGTCATATTGATATTATACTTATCCATTGCTTATGATTATGCATTTTGACTATGTTTTCTTATGTCTTGTTGCATTGCATCCTACATACTTAGTACATTCAAATGTACTAACACATACTCTATGCCTACATGATGTTACCATGTAGGAGCCGAATCACCTCTCAATCATCCCCAATGTGGGTAGTTTTGTCATTTTGGAAGATAAGCTTTGGTGAGTCCTCAAGTCCGGGGTTACTAGATATGCTACTTTTTATATTTGATGTCTTTTATGCTGAACACTTGATATTATGAGGGTGAGCCCGGAAAGTGTCTTGGCCCCTGCCAAATCTATGTTAGAGGTGTTGTTGGAACAATTGATGTACTTATGCTATGAGCTCGACTCTTGAGTATTTTATGATTATCAAATACTTCCCTTAGTCCCATTTCCCTTGTTTATATCTCTTGTTATTACTTTGCTTCTGCGACCAAGGATGTGTGATGGATATACTAAGAGGCTTGTTTGGGTCCCTTTGGATTCCCTATTCGCCATGTCACGTCTAGGACCTCGGCTTGGGTTTCGACAGGAATAAATCAAGATGTCGTCAATAAATACTACAACTAACATATCAAGGTAGGGTTTAAAGACCCTGTTCATGAGATCCATAAATATTGTCAGAGTATGTTATCGATCGAAGGACATCAGTATGAACACAAAATGTCCATATCTTGTTCAAAATGCCATTTTAGGGACATAACACTCCCTTACCCTCGATTGATGACACTCGGACCGAAGGTCAATCTTTGAGAAGTGACTAGCCCTATGCAATTCATAAAATAGGTCATTGATTCTTGGCAATGGGTACTTGTTCTTTATGGTGACCTTGTTGGGTTGTCCAGTAGTCAAGTACATTCTAAGAGAACCATCCTTCTTCCTTACAAACAACACCGGTGCACCCTAAGGTGACTTCTTGGCCTTATGAACCCCTTTTCTAACAAATCCTTTAGTTGTTCGACTGACTCCTTTAGCTCCATCAGGGCCTTGCAAAAGGGAGGGATGGAAATGGATTGATTATCAATGAGAAGATCTATACCGAAGTCTATTTTCCTTTCGGGAGGGCCACCAAGAAGTCCATGGGGAAGACATCAAGAAACTCATTGAAAACTAGGACCGACTCAATAGGAGGAACCCTAGACTCGACATCCCATACTCGTACAAGATGATAGATAAAGCCTTTGGAAATCAATTTTTGAGCCTTAAGACAATAGATGAACCTACCCTTGACTATCGAATCACGACCTTCCCATTCAAAAATGGGTTCACTAGGGATTTGGGATTTAACCTTACGAGTCCTACAATCAATAGTGGCATGGTATGCAAGTAACCAATCAATCCCTAGAATGATATAAAAATCTACCATATCGCATTCAACAAAGTCATAAGGAAAACCTATATGCAACAAAGACACGGGACTACCCTTATAGACTCTTTTAGCAATCATAGACTCACCAATGGCGTAGACACCTCAAAAGGTTCACATAAATATTCGGGACACACATGGAGCCGATTAGCAATAAATGGAGTTATGAAAGAATAAGTGGCACCCGAATCCAATAAAACATAAACATCACGATTATAAATCATTAACTTACCAATAACAACATCGGGTGCCTTATCAACACCTTGTCTCCCTTGAAGAGCATAGAATCGATTGCATCGAGGAGCACCTCCTTGTGAACCAATTGAAATGCCACAAAAACGTGCTTAAAAAATGTCCATAATCATAATTTTCATATATCTCAAAATTCATTCTTGATATCGAATATCCGACTTCATATGCTTGATCAGGGGCCAAAATTGAGTGGAAAATAGGTATAAGTCGGATTTTAGAGGACCCATGGAGAAAAATAAATTTTGCTAATTTTCAATTTCTAGTGTTCTTCCGCGACCGGGCCGCGACGCGAATGGGCGTGGATCAGTGTTATTTGTTCCTTCCCGTTTGGTCGCGGACCAGACGCGGACCAGTATAACTTTTTCCTTAATTTTTCTGTGTTGGCCAGGGGCATTAGGGTCATATCCCCATGCCCACTTATGTGTGAAAACATTTATACTTAGCTATTTTTCAACTCTATATCACTCAAAACTCTCACAAAAAACCTCTCCAAGACATAACCAAATATCTCATTCAAATTTCAAGAATTTCAAGCTTAACTTTGAAACTCGAGGATTCTCTTCAAGCTCTAAGCTCTCTTCAAGCTCATCTCAAGAAAAACACACGTTTGAGTTATGTGGGTTTCATCCATTTAGTCCTTTCACCCATTGAACCCAATCTTTCTTCTTATGGAAGTTGCATGTTTTCAAGTCATATTATCTATGGGTATCTCTTATTATGAATTATGATTATAAATTATCTTGGGGTTTTATGAAATATTGATTTATTATGCATGTCTATCTATTTCAAGCTTATACCATGAATTGGTTTTTTCTATTGAGACTATGCATGTTTTGAGCTATGAAACTATGACCTATTATGAGATTTTATGATGGATTTCAAGGTACCTTACATGAGGGTTTTACTATATGTTTGTGGGTTGATTTTCATTGAGTTTTCTCATATTATTTCACTCTTGAATTGCATGATTTTGAACAAGCATTATAAACCCACCAAGTGTTTGATAAAATGTCTTGACAAGGCTTCTCAAGTTATTGATGATATATGACATGATATACAAGTCAAGTGACTTTATGATGATTAAGGGCTTGCATGTATGTATTGAATTCATGAAAAGTATCTATTGTGTTGCAAGTAGACCATACCTTGTTTAGGGGGTGACATGCCTTAATCACCTTGTTGAGGGGGTGACATGCTTAAATCACCTTTTTTGAGGGGTGACATACCTCAATCACCTTGTTGAGGAGGTGACATGCCTCAATCACCTTGTTGAGGGGTGACATGCCTCAATCACCTTGTTGAGGGGTTACATGCCTCAATCACCTTGTTGAGGGGGTGACATGCCTCAATCATCTTACAAGGGGGTGACATGCCTTGGATTCCATGTAGTAGTTTGCTTGGTCTATATCGGTTATGGTGTCTTTCCACACATGTAATACGACTAAGAAAGTTGTGTGATTCAAAAGCATGTTTTCCTTCAAGCACTAATCATACATGCCATATTGATATTATACTTATTCATTGCTTATGATTATGCATTTTGAATATATTAGCTTATGTATTATTGCATTGCATCCTACAAACTTAGTACATTCAAACGTACTAATATATACTCTATGCCCATATAATATTACCATGTAAGGACCAGAGCACCTTTTGATCATCCTCGACATGGCTAGTTTGGTACTTTAGAAGATAAGCTTTGGTGAGTCTTCAAGGCCGAGGACACTATCTATGCTACTCTTGCTATTTGATATTTCTTTATGTTAAACGCTTGTTACTATGAGGGTGAGCCCGAAAAGTGTCTTGGCCCCCACTCCATTTCCTATTAGAGATGTTGTTGGATATTTGATGTACTTATGCTATGAGCTAGACTCTTCTATGCTTTTATAAATATCAAGACTTTCCTTAGTCCTACTTCCCTTATTTATATCTCTTGTGTTGTTTATTTTGCTTCCGCGACCAATGATATGTGAATGATATGCTAAGAGGCTTTTTTGGGAGCCCTTCGAGTTCCCATTCACCATGTCACGTCTAGGCCCTAGGCTTGGGTCATGAAGAACTTAGTATCAGAGCACTAGGTTGTTAATGGTCTTCAGAATTCAACACATCGTGTGGATTAGAGTCTTATTCGTGGTTGTGAAGAGTGACACAACTATGAATGGGAGGTTATGAGGCATTTTAAGAAACAATTTACTTCTTCATGGTCTATATCGTTCTTTAGATGCGAGTTTAAGGCTTTTCCCCTAACGAATTCTTTTTAATCTTCTAGATCATGCCATTTCCAAGAGGGAGACTAAGGAGAGCCTGTACACCCGAGGAGCAACTGGCCCTTCCCGCTCCTCAAGCTCATCAAGGTGGAGAGGTAGCCCAAGATGATTTCCGGGATGTTATTAAAATGTTGGATTGTGCTATCAAGAACTAAATTCACCAGGGGGTCCAAGTCCCTCGTGCTTCCGTTCCGGCTTCTAGAGTAAGGGATTTCACTAGAATAAACCCAACGGAGTTCCATGGATCCAAACAGGATGAGGATCCCCAATAGTTCATCAATGAGGTGTTCAAAGTGCTATCTATCATGAGGGTCAATTCAGAGGAGAAAGTGGATTTAGCAGCCTACCAACTCAAGGGTGTCACCTAAATTTAGTTCACACAATGGAAATTAGAGAGGAGAGATGATGACGTTATTCCTTGGGATGAGTTCACAACCACATTCCTCGACTGGTTCTATCCTATCAAGATAAGGGAGGCTAAGCTGATGTAGTTTATGAACCTTAAGTAAGGTTCCATGAGTGTGAGGGATTATTCCCTCAAGTGCAACTAACTCTCCAAGTATGCTCCATAATTGGTTGTGGAGCCGAGATCAAGGATGAACAAATTTGTGTCGGGAGTATTTGACTTGGTTAATGAGGAGTGTTGTACCGCTATGTTAGTGGGTGAGATGGATTTATCCCATCTCATGATAAATACCGAGCAACTAGAGGGAGAAAAGCTTAGAAAAAGAAGAAGAAGTGAGTCCAAGAGGGCTCATTTTGAAAGTGGATTCCTAAGTTCCAAGGGTGGCCGGTTCCCTCAAGGCTACAAGTTCCAAGACTAAAAGTCTTCCAATGCTCCTAATAGCATATTTGCTAATGATTATCCAAGATTCCAAGGTGATGGTTGTGGGGTGCCTAATACTATGTGCCAATGATGTGGTAGGAACCATAAGGCCCATATTTGAGAAACTCTAATGCTTTCTATAGTTGTGGTGAAATGGGTCATAAGATGATTGATTCTAATCATGCTCAAAACAAATGTAGAGATGGTCGTCCAGAAGGCCGAGGTACAAATATGGGTCAAAAGGGAAGAGGAGGACAACAAGGGGGTGCTCCAAGGCAAAATGGATTCTATACTCTTCAAGGGAGACAAGGGGTGGATGAGGTGCCCGATGTCATCATGGTATGTTAAAGGTTTTTGATTTTGATGTGTATGCATTGATAGACGCGGGTGCCACTATTTCTTTTATTACTCCTTTTGTTGCCACAAAGCTTCATGTTTGTATCGAATTATTATGTGAATCTTATGAAGTGTCTACCCTTGTTGGTGAGTCCATTATTGCTAAAGGAGTTTTATGAAGTATCTACCCTCGTTGGTGAGTCCATTATTAATAAAAGAGTTTATAAAAATTGTCCCGTGTTCATATTGCATAAAATCTTGCCTTGTGATTTTGTTGAGTTAAATATGGTGGATTTTGATGTCATTCTTGGGATGGATTAGTTGCATGCATATTATGCTTCTATTGATTATAGAACCGATAGGGTTAAATTCCAATTCCCTAACGAGCCCGCCCTTGAGTGGGAAAGTCAGGATGTACTGGTCAAGGTTAGATTCATTTTTTGCCTTGAAGCCCGAAAGTTGATTTCTAAGTGTTGTCTATATCATCTTTTGAGGGTCAGGGATGTTGAGTCCAAAGTCCTTCCTATATAGTCGTTCCTGTAATTAATGAGTTTGTTGATGTCTTTCCCGATGAGCATCATGGTATTCCTCTTGAAAGGGAAATAGACTTCGGTATAGACCTCGATCCCGACACTCAACCAATTTTGATTCCCCCTTACCGCATTTCCCCACGGAGTTGAAGGAGTTGAAGGAGCAACTGAGGGATTTGTTGGAAAAGGTTTCATAAGTCCTAGAAAGTCACCTTAGGGTGCAATGGTGTTATTTGTGAAGAAAAAGGATGTTTCTCTTACTATTTTCATTGATTACTGGCAACTTAATAGAGTCACCATAAATGACAAGTACCCTCTACCAAGGATCAATGACAGTTTTGATCAACTTCAAGGGGCTAGTCACTTTTCTAAGATTGAACTTTGATCTGGGTATCACCAAGTGAAAGTGAGGGAGTGTGACATTCCCAAGAAGACTTTCCGGACTAGGTATGGGAACTTTGAGTTTGTGGTTTTGTCCTTTGGGTTGACTAATGCACCAGCTATATTTATGGATCTCATGAATGGGGTCGGTAAACCCAACCTTGACTTGTTTGTGGTGGTTTTTATTGATGATATCCTGATTTATTCCCATAGTAAGGAGGATCATGTGAATCACTTGAGGATGGTGTTGCAAATCTTGAGGGAGGAGAAGTTGTAGGCTAACTATGAAAACTTTGACTTTTCGTTGAAAGAGGTTTCTTTTCTAGGGCATGTGGTGGCTGGTGAGGACATTAAGGTGGATCCTAAGAAGATGGAGGTGGTTTCACAACCCAAGCCTAGGGCCTAGACGTGACACGATAAATGGGGAACCCGAAGGAACCCCAAACAAGCCTCTTAACTTGTCATTAACATCCTTGGTCGCGGAAGCATACAAAAGACATATAGATTAAGAATAGAGGCAATGGGGCTAAGGGAAAGGTTTTTATAAACCTCATAATTAAGAGTCAAGAGTCAAAGCTCATACATAAATACACAACATGTCCAACAAGAACCTCTAATACATAGATAGAGCGGGGGCCAAGACAAAACTACCGGGCTCATCCCTATAGTCAATAGAACATAAGAAAGTGTGTCAATAAAAAACAAGAGGAAGAACATAAACCAAGGTCCCCGAAATGGAGGACTCACCAACAAGCTTGGAATAGTACCATCTAGCCATATGGAGGAGGAGGATGATCGACTCGGGCACCGGTTCCTAAATGGTGATATCATGTAGGCAAGAATATATGTTAGTACGTTTGAATGACCAAGTATGAGGGATGCAATGCAACAAGAAATAAGCTTCATAATCAATATGCGTAACAATAGAAATTAGGTACAATATACCAATATGACATGTATGATCAATGCATAAGTAAAACATGCTTAAGTAACTCATGCTCATATAAGATATCATATGTGAAGAATAGACCAAGCTAGCTTTCTAACCTTGGTTGGTTTATGATGGTCACATCCCATCATCCTAGGTGGTGTGGTATGAACCCCTCACATGGTTGATGATGGTCACACCCCATTATCCTAGGTGGCGAAGTATAAACCTCTCACATGGTTGATGATGGTCATACCCCAACATCCTAGGTGGCGAAGTATAAACCCCTCACATGGTTACCCAAGCTCTTATCCCCCC
>JAPFFP010046284.1:0-11082 GCA_026153255.1 Solanum medicagineum
TCAATAAAAAACTACATAGTATATAGGGTATTTTTTTATATTTTTATATATATGCTAATTTTGAATCACCTAAATAGAAAAGGAGAGATAAAAAAGGACAAGTCTGATCGACTAAAGCTTCTGCTATGCGTAGAGTTCGAGGAAGGGTCCGACCACAAGGGTCTATTGTACGCAACTTTACCTTGTACTCATTGGTATTAGACTGTCCAACTTGGGCCGCAAGTACTATCCCCAGATTGTAGCTTCGATTCCTTGCTCAGTGCACAGATTGCCTAATTTTTTAAATTTTTGTCTTTTCAAGCAATAAAATTCATCCAATGATATTGTAAATATGTTTGAGAAGTATCGATAGTGATGTTTTTTTTATAGTTTGTACTATTCATTCTAGTTCACACATTTATTATTTTTATTTTTTGTACCCTTGAGTAAAAATTTTAAATTCGTCACTGAACAATATAGATTAACACTCATATTTTGTTCGAATAATCATGTATATGTATCTGCTAGAGACTTGACTTCAATTAATCTTATTGAAAGAAAATTAAGCATTATACTATTTTTGTCTTCACCTAAATTTGAACTTAAAATGGATATAAAAAAATAGTACAGTATTAATAAAAGGTCATCTTAAAGAAGAAATAAAGTATCAAATAACGAATTGTCAGAAAATAAAAAAGCAATTGAAAGTGATCTTCATTCAATAACAAAACAGAATTCAGTTATACATATATGGATCGATGTTAAAGTGGGTTTATGAAAATTAATACCTTTTATTGACATTTGGTATATACACCCTTCATTTTATTTTAGTTGTCAGATATATTAAAAGTAATTGTCTCAAAATAATTATTAATTTAGATAATTAAGAGAGAATTAATTATCTTTTTTCAACTTTAACCTTAGTATTAATTATTTTTGAAT
This sequence comes from Solanum medicagineum, assembly GCA_026153255.1. NCBI lineage: Eukaryota > Viridiplantae > Streptophyta > Magnoliopsida > Solanales > Solanaceae > Solanum > Solanum medicagineum. Next base: position 922 of record JAPFFP010046284.1, read on the forward strand.
TAAGAGACACATATATGAATAAAATTTTAGTTATTTATAAAAATAATCAAACACTATTTTTAATTAATTTTTTCTTAAAAAATATGATAAACTTTAGGATGACAGCTAAAATAGAATAGAAAAATATAATGATAAATTGAGTAAATACTTTTAAAATACAATTTGAATTAAATTATTAATTTAAAATAAAATATTGCATTTTTTAAATTTTGAATTTGCTTCTGGACTAAATAATAGCATTCTTAGAATGTGGTAGCCATGGTCTTTTCTCTTTCTATTTAGCGTGTGAAGAACTTTTAGTGAGTTAGGTCTTATTTAAGAGTGTGGGACACACGAAAAATATACTTTTCATCGTCAAAGCATATGGTGCCGCAAATGTCTGTATTAGACTTTTCTTTCTTCATGAACGGTTTCGTTCAAGTTTTAGATATAAAAAAATATTTAGCAGAAAGCATTGTCTTTGAATAAATTCTATGTAGCACAAATTCAAATTAAACAAGCTCAAATATGAATATCAAATACTTTCAAGACGAAAAATTAACAAAAGTTGGCATCTCTTTTTTTTCATTCAAAAAATATTTCTCAAAATTTGGGTATGTATAATTTAAAATATCCTTTAGGACTTGTTTGAAAAGTCATCTTCGTAACTGCTTTAGGAGGGATGTGAATTGTTGGTAATTACATGGTGTAATTGAAAATTGATTACGTTCTTTATTTTTATTTTTTTACTTTAATTAACTTTTTAGTTCTATTATTTTACTCTCTTATTTTTATCATTCTAAGATTCTTAAAAATAGATTTTATTTTATAATATTATTTTTCATTTGCTTCTCTTTTCAACCTTTACTTCATGTGATTCCATGCAAATTTTCATATTATTTTTTAAATTTATCTATTGATGCAACTGACGGCATTGATCTAGCCGCTTATACTTAAGCATTCAGTTCCCTTTCAACCAAAAAAGCAAGGTTTTTGTTCGATCGACGGAATCAATCGTACTTGGTTCATTAATATCAAGTCTAAAGGGTCCTATATCCATAGTCAAACCCCACTTTCCCGCATCCCTACGATTGTTATTTTCATAGCATGATTTTGTTAGTGTTCTAATTTGTAAATTGAAGTTAAATTCGCTTTTGAATAAAGTTATAAACTTACGTTTTTTTTCCTTTTAAATCATATTTATTTAAATTGTTAAAATTTGACACAAGAGTATCATGTTAAATTTTTTATTTTAAATTTAGAATTATGTTATACTTTTAGTATTATCTGTATTAGTAGTATTGACTTGATATTTTCCGTTACAAGTCATTTATTTTTTAGTTAGATTTAAAAAATTATCTTTTTGTTAAATATTTTAAAAATTTTACTATGACATTATATTTATAATATTAATATTTTTTTCAAACATGCATTTCATGATGTTCGTATAAATCTTGTATGTTTGGTTTTTATGATTAATTTAATTAAAATATACTAATTCTAATATATACTCTCATTTGTCTAAACTCTCATTTGTCTAATAATTTTTTAATTTTATATAGTTAATTTTTATTTTTAAAAATTAAGTTTAACATTGTAATTACACTTGTACAAATCAAACATCCACTTGTAATTACGTTGTAATTATGTTGTAGCAAACAAACAGGCCTCAATAATTACTAGGCTATGTAATTATCAGGCTGATAATTACTATTTTATTAATTACATCAATTTCATTTACCATGTGACTTTCCAAACAGAGTCTTAGAAAATTAGTATGATAATTGTCACCTAATATTTATTAAATTATATTTTTCATTCTTAGGGTGAGTTTGGATGAAAGAAAAATATTTTTCAAAAAATACTTTTTAGTTTTTTCTTGTTTAGTTTTGGATGAAAGAAGAATAATTTTCAAAAAATATTTTTAACTTTTTTCATGTTTGGTTGACTTAATGATATGGAAAATATTTTTCAAATCAACTTATTTTTTTCACATTTAAGGAAAATGACTTCCTTCCAAAAACTAAGCAAATTTTTTGCTATAACTCTCCTCCAACATTAATATCACGCCCCGAGAGGGTACTGTGGACGTAACTGGCACTCAAAAACTATTGCTAGTCCTCGTGCGAACCGCTTGGTCTCATCGTCACATCTTACTTAACAGCGAAAGAAATACTCAAGGATATCATATAAAGAAAAGATAGAATTATTATAAATAGTTTCTCAAAATAATTCAAGACTGAATATAAAATACTCGACAATACTCCACTCTAGGTCTATGAAGCCTCTATTCTAATCATCTGGAAGGTACCTTGACAGGCCATGACTACCGAATTCAACAAATAAAGAACTGAATAAAATAAGAACAGGCTCCTCCAAAAAGTAAGGAGGGCTCACCAATCAGTAAGGAGGGCTCACTAATCTCTGGATCTCGAAATTCTAACCCTCAACTGTGCGTCTGCTGAAGTCCTCTATCTCTCATATCTACATCATGAAACAATGCAACACTAAATGACGTCAGTACGTGAAATGTACAAGTGTGTAAACGGGCTAAAAGTAAACAGATAAAGCTCAAACCAATCAACAGACTCGACTCAAGACTCAATTCTTCATCTCATAACCCAACTCAAGAAATCATGCAAGTTTTTAAGTTTAAAATCATGCTTTAGAAAATAGACTCAGTGTTTAATGCAACTCAGTTCGAAAATCAGGATATGCTCAACTTAAGTATTGCTTGGAAGTTTCTCTAACCGACATAACTCCCACCACCATGAGTTTTGGTGATGCACAACGAATATGACATCATTGCATTGCCGGTCCTTAACTTGCCACGAAAAAGGACGCGCCAACCTCTACCTTTTTCTCTCGAATCCAAAAAGAACGTCCAACTTTTGAGACAAGAGTCGCCAGTATTATGATGAAATGACTGTCCTGCTGGCAACGCATTTCTGGGGTGACTCTCCTCACCTAACTCGGTGCTCAATACTCCTTCCAAGACTAAATTATGCTCATAGAAATCAACTCAACTTATCTCTTCAACACATCTCAGACAAGTCCACTCAGTTCTCGGTATATCAACTCAATTATTCAACAACTCAATAACTCAGGACCGTCGTCCATGCAATGCAACTCAAGACTCTAATCCACATTATGAAGACTCTCATAAATTACGGGCAGGTAACATCATATTAGCATGCTCAGTATATACAACATGATGAATACTCATTACATGTACACATAAAGCAAGAAAACATATATGAAATAAGAAAACGTACTTCTCAGGTTCACATTACTTCGTTTCAAGGGTTGGGTTCACAATTTCAATTAAATCAATAAGAAAGGAGAATGCTAAGTTTAGGGTTCATGCATCAATCATGTGAAATACTTTTATAGTTAAAGATAACAATGGTGCAACTCATAATTTGACTCAAATAATTTCAAGAAACTCAATCTTGTACGAGAAATTAAGACTCAAGAACCACAGGATTTAAGACATGCAATTCATACTCATGATTTTAACTCAAGTAAGCAAAGGGCCGGGTGGATGAATATAATCCAACGCTTTAGGTAGTCTTGCATACCTGGTATGAAGTTTGACAGTCAATTCTTGAAGAAATTAGCCTCAATCCTTTGAACCATAGCTCTTTCTCCTCTTCTTCGCTCAAGGTTTCTTTTAATTTTTGCGTAAGGAACATTAAAATAGATTTTGAAACCTTTTTTAGGCAAAAAATGACTTATATAGGTCGTGGATTAAAGTCTAGAAGGGGTGGAGGAAAGTCTAGAATGCCCCTCAAAAGATTTAAAATTTTGAACTTCGGTGGAACAGGTCCATGACGTAGACCTGTCGCGCACTTGTGTATTTTCGAAAATTCAACCCTCGTCGAAAAATTGAAAAAAATTATAAGTGTGGGTCCCCGATCAGGGCGCGTCGTGGCCCTATCGCGCACCCTCATTATTTTTCGATCCAGTTGCTCTAATATCAGGTCGAGACCACTTTGCCACCCAGTTTTTCATGCTGACCACAAATTCGGTCTCGAATTTTTCGTCCAAGCTTGGGAAGACGCATTATGTGCATGATTTTATTCTAGGGGCATTTTGGTAATTTCATCGGACATTACACTTAAATTATACTTCCTCTTTCCCATTCTATGTGACACCCTTTGACTTGGCACGGTGTTTAACCAAAAAGTAAGACTTTTGAAGCTTGTGGTCTAAAATCATTCTGAGGTATTTATATAGTTGAGAATCATTTAATTAAGGGTAAAAGGGAATTTCAAAGTTAAATTGTTTCCAATTAAAGTAGGGTGACATTCTTTTTGGGACGGATCAAAAAGAAAAGGGTGCCACATAAAATGGGACAGAGACCTAATCCACCCACCCCGAGTTAGGGGAGGAGCCATCCTTTGTCGAGGGGTGTCAAGCGACACCTCTTTGTCAAAAAATTACATTATATATAAAGGTTAAAGTTTGATTTAGTAAATATTTATACAAGTATTGACAATTCTTGACACAAATAAATTGTTTAGTGTTGTGGTTAAAGGGCTATAAAAATTGTTTGAAAATCATGTGTTTAATCTTTGGCACTAACATATATATTTTTATTTGACATTTCTTATTAAAAATTCTAACTCCGTCACGGCCCCCAATCACCTCGTAAAAAAATTTAAAAAATTATTTTTAATTTTTAGAAGTATTTGAAATTTTGAAGAAAAAAAAATTTCCACCCTACCCGGACCTCCGCTACCACTCCCCCCCCCCACCCACAAAAAAATAAAAAAAAAAATATTTTTTAAAAAAGTTAAAATTTTTGAAAGTTAGATGTGGAGTCGGGTGTGATTAGATTTCGTTTCGAAAGTCGAGGTCGAAATTAAATTTGAAGCAGAATCATGGATTGAAATTCAAATCAGGTCCAGTATCAGGCGTTCGGGTCGGATCTCGAATCGAATACTAGGATTGATTTTCAAGTCAGAAATTATTTTTCTAAAAAATATTTTCTACTCTTTAGTCAAAATAAAAGATATTTTTCAAAAAATATTTTTATTCACTAACTAAACAAATAATAAATATTTTTTACTCATCAACAAAAAAATAAAGAAAATAAGTTAAAAAATAGAAAATATTTTTTAGGAAAATATTTTCATCCTTGTGTACCAAACACACCCTTAGGGTATGTTTGGTAGGAGGCATTACGAGTAATAATCCATGGATTAGTTGATGGTATTAATTAGTACAACGTTTGGTAGAAATTTTGCACCATGTATAACTAATCCATGGTATTAGTTAATCCCACATACATGATATTAGCTAATACCTTCCATTTGGTGGTATTAGCTAATACCTTGGATTAATACCGTGAGATTAAATACATAAAGACACAAATATCCCTCAAATTTCTTTCTATTTTTTTTATTTTTTAATTTTATATCTTATATTTATAGTTTTGTACTAGTAAATTTATTTAAATGAATTAGCTTACAAATTTTAATTATTTGTGGGTTCACATTTTCATCATATAAAAATAAATAAATTTAATGTCAAATTTTTGAATTTTATTTATTTGTAGTTTCATATTTATATAATACACAAAAAAATTTTGACATGTCAATTTTTTTCATAACTAATTTTATTTGAGTGATTTTATTGATACAATATAAAGTCCAATGATGTTAAATATATTCTTAAAGTTGAGTAACCTTGTAAGATATAAGCGCTATATTAAAATTACAATTTTCAAATTTTTGGGTGTAAATATAGATTGTCTATTTTACAATTGTTTACCATCTTTTATATTTTAATAATATATGGTCTATCTTTATTAAATTAAAGATTGATATTTTATTAGTGATGAATTTATTAAGATTACAATTATATATTCTTAAATAATTCAAGTGAGAAAATAACAAACATAATGATAACTTATTATTTTCCTAACTAGTTAGAAGTTACAAAAATATAATCTACTTTGATCTGATTACATGAAATAGAAAATCTCATATATATATATATATAAATAAATAATAGTTCAAGAGCATAATTAGAAAATCTTTTTATAGAATTTTAAACCAATCATAAAATTAAATAGAAAATAATAAATCAAATATGAGATAAAAAATAATCTTAGCATTACTCATTCTTACATTACTAATGTATGCATTATTTATTTTCGTATCAAAAGATCCCCCTAATATTCATTTTTCACTTTGGCGGTGGAGCCGCCATGTCAGTCATCTCTTGAATTATTACCTAATCATGAAAGTGGCGCATCGAAATTATTTTATTTGTTCTGAGTAAATATATATACTCCATTTATTTAGATTTATCTGAAACTACTTTTTTATGGACTAATTTGTCCCAACCCCCCAAAATAATAAAGTTCTAAAAAATAGTTTAAGTTTTTATAATCACGTAATATTATGATATGTTCAAAAATTATATCTTTTAAATATTTTTAAATTTTAAAATTTAAAGATATCAAGTGAAATTATATTATATAAATTAAAAAGAAGAAAGTATATTATCTGAATTTGATAATTAAGAGTTATGATGAAGATCAAAAATATAATTAGATGAGTAATGTACGAGTTCATCAAAATTAATAACTTTATCTATACTTCTATATTTATACTCAAGAAGATTCATGAATTGACATGTACAAACAACTTTAACAAAATCTAATAAATCGCCAAATTTCCAAATCCAACTCAAATTTAGATTTGCTTTAGAGACTCTTGTTGGCACACAAGAAGCCACACATTTTCCCTTTTGAGTATTTTGGCAAAGAAAATAAACTTTAATATGCGATTGGATAGATATAGGCAGATTTTTCTTTTTGATTTTTTACTCGGCGTTCGAAATTTATATTAACATTTTGATTAAATTAAATTAGAAGTTTTATATGTGTATGATTTATTTTTGGCTACAGCATTTAATTTTTCAAGAAAATTAAATTTAAATTATATAGTTAAAAGTAAATAAATTTTAATCACTTCACTGCAAAGTCATATTGATGTACATACATACAGGTTAATAAATGATTAAATCGACCTTACATGAAATAGGTAGGCTGTTAATTAGGCTGACTATCCAGTTTGATTATTTTTCTTAATTTAGTCGTTATAATTTATAGCCTTATAGGTATTATTATTAAAATAAAGTTATGGAGTCCTAAATTGGACAATTACGAAATAATTAACTTGAAAAAAAAATTATAGATTCAAATTGAAGAATTGCATATATTTATAGCAAATATTTGATACGTAAGGCGAAAGAAATCTTTCTCGCCTCTCCCTTCAATCTCGATCACTCTCATCTCTCCCTCTCTCTCTTTTTTTCTTCTTTCTCTCGCTCGTCTATCTTTCTTTATTCTCTATCCTCTCTCACTTATGATAACCCACCCATCTTGATCATCCCTCCTCTTGCTGCATGTATTTTGTATTTTCACCTCTCTTTGTATTTCTATATTTTGTGAGATGTCAAGCAACTGATTTTTTATATTTTATATATTTCTGTTCACAAATAATTCGATTTTACTTATTTTGAGTTGAGAATTTATAAAAATAATCTTTATATTGCATAAATACCCAAGAAAAAGATAAGTGATACAATGTTGATGAGCGAAAATGGAAAGAAATCGAAAAATTTAAGAACGAAAAATAAAGGATAGGACAAAGACACGAGTAAAAAAAAATTAATTGACAATAATAGTTATGGAATTTCAAAAAATTTAAAGATTTTTATATCTAAATTTAGGATCAAAATTATATTATTTGACGCTCAAAAAATATATTGTGTTACATAAATTGAGACGAATAAAATAATATTTTTACACACCCACTAAATAAAGAAGACGCTTGATAACCACTAATCAAGAAAGATATTTTTTTTTTGGCTCAAATGTCATAAGTAACATTTTATTTTCAAGACAAAATCTGAGTGCTAGAACCACAAATATTTTGGAACACAGAATTAAGAAAAACTTAAATTATACTGTCACATCCTAAATTTATACTTGTATGTCTCTTACATTACGAAAAATCATAATTTTTATTTATATAACCGATGACTATTTCTACCTTACTTATAATAATATTATTTTTTTTGATATTCTTTTCTCTCGTCTGACTCTACCATTGATCAACAATATCTCCAATTCAAATAGTATTTTTTTCATCACAATTTATATAATTTTTTTACTATCTTATAGGGATAAAATATATTCAAATTCACAGTTAATATTTAAAAATTTGCATGTTAATTAACTATGCCACATCATTAATCTTTATACAATGGAAGATAAGTTTGTACTTGTGCATTTAAATCTACAGCTACTATTTGATACAAACAACATACGTGGAGACAGTAGAATCATACAGTAGATTTGTATCCACACATTATATTGGTATTGGTAATAATAAAGGCCCAGATTTGGATGCCTATTCATGATCCCGTGAAATTGTCCCCACAATTTAAAGTCAAGTGGTACATATACAAAAAAAAAACATGCATGAGACATTATCCATTTTCATGTCAATGGAATCAAATCATCAACTTGCAGAGCTCAAAAAAACTATGCCAGCGGATCGGTGTGTAACAAATTTTAAAGTGATTAAAAATAAATTATAATATAAATAAAATATAAATAAATATAATTTTATTGATAAACAGTATGGGTATAAATTTATTTATTCCTTGATTCTTTTTTATAAGATTTTTCCTAATGATGTATTTCTCGAATTAGGATGATTTTGACTTGATCTCCATGAAAAAAAATTTGTGGAATTTCTAATTTTGATCTCTTTAAGAATACCCAAGAATTTGGGGATTTCTGAGATGCTTTTCAAGAGAAATATACCTTTTATATAGGCATGAATTAGGATTTATTATAGAGTAGCTTCCAAGAAACTAACTGAAAAAGAGAATTTCTGGAAGCATTATGTTGAGTCACTCCAAGAGTAGAATCAGCAGCTCACCTCACGTTTTAGGAACCAAATGAGGAATCACACGTAGACGGACCTGAGCATTCTCCTGCTCTACGGAGCCCTCTGGAGCTAGAGTTGGGGCTGCTTGACTATGAGAAGAAAGCTTTTAACGTGGGTCGGCGTATAGTCCACTCCATTCTATCTATGACGCATCGGATCAACTGCCCCTCTTGATAGAAAGTTCCATCGGTCGGGAGCTCTCTTAGCACTTGCATTATCCAGTCTGAGACTGGAGAAAGCAATCTTTGCTTAAGGTAGTTACCCAAAGCGTAGAGACGGAGTGTCTGTGACAAACGAAGCGGCACGTCTGAATAATCAACCCTTCCTGGGTCTATTTAGTTGTGTGATCACACTACTTTCAAGAGGCGGAAGCGCCGGAGCCGGTAGAAATGACTGACTGAAGATACGGCCTTACGATTGCTAATTGAGGCCTAAGGTAAAGCAGTAACTGTATTAAACGTACTAGCAATGACTTTTGAGGAATTATTGATTCAAAACTTTCTATCGCACGAGTACTAGAGCTCCCTACTCTCAGTGGACTACTTATAGGAGGTCCAATGAGGGACGGTCATAATAAAGTTTACAAGTCATTTTCTGATGTAATTGAAGGCAAAGAGGGAAGATTTCGTGAGACTCTGCTTGGCAAACGAGGTCCAGTCCAGGGGACAAATCAATAGGAAATGCTATTTGCTTCGTAAGAATAAGAATGAACTTCTATGAAAACTCTATGGAAAGATGGTGGTTTAATTCGATGTTGTTTAAGAAGGAGTTCGAACGCAGGATGAATCTTCCCGATGGTTAGAAATAGAAAGAGTAAATACGATTTTCAATACTTTGCTTATGTCATCTTGTAAAATTCTATAAAATTTTGATGTCTATAGAGTGATTGGAAAAAAAATTATAGCTAAATAGTACTCCCTCTTTTCTAATTTAATTGTCAGAGTAAAAAGTAAGATTTAGAAAAGATAAGGTGCATGTACACAATCCTTATACCTATATTTACGAGATAAAAAAATTATTTCTAATAAACTATCAACTCAAAATGATAAATACTTTGTATCACACAAACTAAAATACACTAATATTGTTTTAAGCAAGAAACATGTCATTTTACTTTGAGTGTATATAAATCTATCAAATTCTCAATTATAATAGTGTACTTTAATTTTATGAAGAGACAAAAGGCTTTGGTTATTCCACGTAA
>JAPFFP010046285.1:0-11082 GCA_026153255.1 Solanum medicagineum
AATCAAGGTTCACATTTTCAAGGATAGATCAGGGCCAATATCAGGATATCTTATCAAACGAGGTAAGGTCAGAAAGGTGTCAAGAAACATGAGTACATGAGAAGCTCAAACATTTGGAACAAGGGATTCACTAGTTCATTTGGTGGGTAATTTTGGCAAGAGTGGGCTTACTATCAGAACAAAGGCCTAAGATCAGTTCCAAATAAACCAAATCACCAAACCAACCTTAGAGTATTAGGGAAAGTTTTGAGTCTATACAATAATACATGAATGCATCACAATAAGCTCACAACACACATGACAATTTTATCCAAAATCAAGTATAGACTCATAGGTCATGCTTTCAGTCTCAGCTTACCTTCATAATATTAGAACACACATTGTCATATACTAAAAAATGTATGAATGCATCAATAATCACAACCTCAAAAAATTTGAGGGTACCAAATTTCGCATCAAAAGTTTAAAGAAAATCTTTGAACTATATATATACCAAAAGATAATATTACTATGCATTTACAAATCATCTATACTTCCTAAAACATGCCAATTCAACAGAAAATAAAACATCCACAAGGAAAAAGAAATACAACAAGAAAACCTTGTGATAAAAAATAGGGGAAGTTATGGACTTGAGGCTACTCAGACTTTGCCTTAATCCATAACTTCCACCACCCTACCAAAAGATGATATTTTGTCCTCAAAGTAAAGACAGGAACAAAAAACAAACATGATATCATAGAAATATATACATACATCTATTAAAAACTAAAAATAAACATTCAAAGTAGAATTAAAAATAACATCCAACATAAACATATTTAAGCACAACCAAAAACCAACACAATCAAAAGATTGTTTGAAAAGAAAACAAAGTATCCAACATAACAAAATGAGCAATGGGGTCAAAAGAAGTCAAACATCAAGGTGCATCTAGCACCGGTCTCAGGCTGGTATGTGGGGTCCTGGGACTGTCTCTCCTCCTCTGCTACAGTGCTAGACGTACCCTCTTTAGGTGCAGTGTGTTGTACTCTCTCTCTCTAAATAGCCGCCAATAAAAGCCACTCCTACACCACCTCCTCAGGTATGGGATCGTCCTCTTGTCTCAGCTTCATCAGGTTCAGCTCAGGGTCAACGTGCTCAAGGGGCCTCTTCCCTCGGGTGTCCGGATGGTCGACAAGCCAATCAAATGCCTCATCTTCTACCGATGCTCGCTCCGGGGATGAAATAGGGGCTGCCAATATCTGTAATAAGTCGGCCTTGAATTTGGCCAAATCCTCAGTAATAGCGCTTGCATCTGCAGGCCTAGCTCACTTAAGCCTCTTGTGAACTCAAGCCTCAAATACATCGACCTTGGTGTCTACTGCTCGAACTCTCTCATCAACTAAATTTCGAGCATATGCCTTCATCCTCTCCTCGGAGTCTCGAACAGTCTGATCAATCAATCGCTGGACCAGCACTGACAGCTCACATATCTTGCCCTCTGCTATAGTCAGCTTGTGCATTAAAGCCTGAAATGCAACAGCAGAAAAAAAGGGCCAACTTATAAAGGAGGTGCTACTGGTGCTAGAGTGCTGGAGGATGGTGTAGACTCGATCTCAACCGTAGATGTGGGCTCTGCAGTAGCTAGAGCAGTGTCAGTAGTAGCTGGACATGAACCTGGAGTCTGAGGCTTTACCATGAATGGTTCTGGGGTAGCTGGAGGAGATGCTCGTGGTAAGGCCATCGGCTTCTCATAAGCCATTATCAAGCTGGGATACATAGTGCATGTGGCCTCTACATGAGGGTCCTGGTGAGGAATAATAGGAAAACCTGCTGCACTACATAGGTGATGGATCAAAACTGGAAATGGCAGTGAGGTGCTCGTATGAGCTGCAACATTGTGAATTTACTCTGAAATGATCCGGGCCTAATCTATAGCATACCTACTAGAAAGCTGGCCAACAATATAGCTCTCTCGAGGGTTATCACATTATCCATGAAAGTTGGCCTAATACGCCAATGAATAGTGGACCACTAGAACATGGCCTGGAATGAGAGGTGCGCTTTTACTATAGGATCCACTTGGTTTGTGACCCACATCGGCTCAATATCCTACTCACAAATCTAGCTAGCGATCCACCATAAAAGCTCTGTCCTAGCCCTGATGTCCTTCCCGGTCACCGCTGTCCTCATCTTCTCAATATGATTATCATACTCAGTGGTGGACTGAGGGGCTGCATAAGTAGGCCCAAACTGCACTCGTCGGATCGTCTAGTCCGAGATATCAATTCTCCTCCCTCAGACTGTCACCACGCATTGATGCAACTGCAAATATGTAGGTTCGAGTGCAGTTACGACTAGTAGGGTGACCTACAAATCATATACTGGCCTAGTAAACCAGTGTGCCTTTAAAAATGCTTTCTGATCCCAGATAGCAGACACAATTACAACTTGTAGGGTGTCCTACAAGTCGTAGTCTTAGTCCCGTACCTATTTTCAAAAACATTTTTGAAACATAGCAATGCTTACGAGACCCTCACTATGAGTCATAGCAGGCACTATGAGTCGTATGTGTGCCTTGTATGGGAAACATGAAGAAACTACAAGTGTCTGATGCTTGCTACGAAGGGCCACTACGACTCATATAGTAAGTTACGAGTCGTAGGAGTGCCTCGTAGTTGAGCACAAATATCAGCTGCAGTGCCTACATTTTCCTACATAAGACACAAATTAAGCACAGAGGTCAATTCAATTGGGCACATTAGAGCAAGACAAAGCTAAATGGCATATAATCAATTCCATACTAATATCGGAAATTTGAAACGACCATTATCCCTAAGAGTTAAAATCAATTCCACATTTTGTCAAGCACACTGAACACAAAATACTTTGCAAACTAACACTTGACAACTAACAACTACACAATACTCCTAGGAATGCAATTTCTACACATAGATATTCAATTCAATACTAAATGTTCAAGCATAGGCATCACACTGTCACAGCCTAAATTTCAACGCCGACAACCATTCAGACCATAAAGAGCAAGAAATATACATCACATACAAAAGATCACAAATTTCATACTCACAATCACCCATTTAAGAATTTCAACAAGGTTAAATTCACAACTTAACTCTTTAAAAAGACTAAAAACCCTAGATTACAAGTCTAATTCAATAATCAAATATGGAATGCTTAAACATGATCAAACTAAACTTATACTCATATAGGGGACAATGCTCATCACCAAATATTGAGAAATTAAATCAAAGATCTTACCAATTGGATTGAGAAGTGAACTAAAGCAAAGAGGAATGAAATTCATGTCAAAACCCTAAATATCGATACCCTCGCCAGAATCTTTACTGGAAGATGATGTGGGTAGTCGGGATTTTGGTCAAAGAAAGAGTTATGGAGAGAAAATTGGGGTTTTCGCTGTTTTAGGGTTAAGAAATTTGAATTTTTGGGGTCAATAATGATTTTGACCTCTTATATAAGCAAACCAGGTCGACTTATAAAAAGCTTCAGATCGGGGCTACTAGACCCCAATTACGAGTCGTAGGTCATACTATGACTCATAGGTCCTTGTCTCATATCTTCCCCAACACTTATAAACATTAAGGAGTCTTACCTAGGCACTACGAACCCCACTTACGACTCATAAGGTGTCCTACGAGTTGTAAGGTTGGCTCGTAGTATATGTGCCAATTTTTGATACTCACAGATTCCCTCTATGATGCATGACTACGAGTCATAGTGAGGACTACGACTTATACGCCTGATCGTAGAGGCTACTCCAAGTGTCATTTTTTCAAATCTTCAGTTCTTTCTTTCTTACCTGCAAACCAAATCTCAAAACAGAGTAGTTCCCAAGATATTACAATAGCATCAATGTCTTTGAATCATAAAAACAAACTCATAACTTGTACCTAGAAATCTCAACAACCAAAAACACTTAAAAATAAACCAACACTTATCAACAATGCTTGGATTGCCTCCCAAGAAGCGCCTTGTTTAATGTCATGGCTCGACTTTGTCATCTTCCTTCATCAACTGTCATCGAGGGTCCACACCTCACTCTTGCACTCATCTGGGTGTTTCATGGATTGGCTAATGTCAAACACAACTTTTGAATCATTAACCCTGAACTGCAGCTGACCTAAACCCATATCCACTAGGGCTCTCCTAGTGGCTAGAAATGGTTCCCCTAAAATGATGGGCACCTCAAAATCAACTTCGCAGTCGAGGATCACAAAATCTGCCGAAAAGATGAATTTATCCACTTTAACAAGCACATCCAAAAGGATTCCCTCCGGCTATTTAATGGTTTGATCTTCCATAAGCAACTTCATTCTTATCGGGGTAGGAGTACCAAGGCCAAGCTTTTTGAATATGGCAAGAAGCATTAAATTGATGATCTCTCGTAAGTAGCATAATGCTCTTGCAAATTCAACGTCACTGATAGTGGAATGGATGGTGAATGCCCCGGGGTCTTCTCACTTTTGCACAAGGCATTTGGTCATAATCGCACTACATTGTTGAAGTTCTTACGAGAACTCTTGGCTCAAAGTGTGTTTCTTGGTGACCAAATCCTTCTTATACTTGGCATACCTAGGCATTTTCTTCATAGCTTCTAAAAGAGGGATGTTGATGGAGAGTTGCTTCAACATCGAGAGGAAGTGTTTAAATTTACCATCCTCTTCCTTTCTCTTAAGCCTCTAAGGGAAAGGAGGAGGTGGTTTTGGAATTGATTGCAATTTCTCATGCTCCTTTACTTCTTCTTGTTGCATCCCAACAACGTTTGGATCTTCTCCAACCTCAACTTCACCACCAAGACTCTTCTCATTAACTTCATCCACAATCATCGGCATAGGGGGATCTACCATGCTTTTGCCACTCTTAGTCATCACTGCCATGCAATGCCCTTCATCTTTAGAATTCTAAACTGTATTGCTTTATAATGTACCAGGTTTTAAGGTTATACATACATGAAAAATAATGTTCAAGTCAATTCCTATTGAGTTAAGTAAATTTTGATATGAAAAGTTATCTTAGTGATTAGCTTGGTGTAGTTATGTGATTGTTGAGGCGGTCTTGGAAGGACGGTTGGTTTATCCTTGGTATAATTTTTTGGGGCAATGTTATGTGAAGTTAAAAATAATGATGGAGTTTGGTTTGTGTTTGAAATTATTCAAAATGAAGGCATATGTGAAGGTTGCGTAATTGACTTGTTTGGGAATAATTCTTTTTGCCATTGTTGCATGGCTTGCATGGGCAGCCTTTGGCATGCCCTTAGCATGACTTAAGACTATACCATTCCATGCCATGGCACCATGGGAAAGGATAATGCTGCCATACCTAGGTCCCATGCCCACTCCCTTGTGTTTGGCATCTTTCTTCTTTTTAAAAGTGAGTCAAAAAGCCCCTTTGCACCACATGATTTCATGCCTTTTTCCCCACACGTTGTTGACCACTTTTGAGTGATTATACTTAACCCTTATAACCCTCAAAAATTAGTATAAATACCTCCCCCCCCATTTTGTCTCTACATCACTCTTCAAAGAAACCAAATGCTCTAATATACGTTGTTCTCCAAAAACTCTCTCAACACTTAGGCTAAGTATTCTTCAAGATCTCCAACAAATCTCTTCATCTTCTCATGTCTAATCAAGAAAGGTATATGGGTTTGATTCTTGATCTCCTTTCAACCAAGAAGTCCTCCTCGAAAAACTAAATTTAGAATTATGAATTCTTAATCTTTAATTTATGTATAATTGCATATTAATTGATATTTTCTTAATTTATAGTTATTCATATAGTTCATGATTATTTATGAATACTTATCAAGGCGTTACATAACTTAATACAAGCATTTCAGATTTGCATTATTTTAAGCTAACCTATATTTTCAAGTCTTAGATCCACAAATGAGTTATTATGATTTTATCCTTAAATATTCCTATGATTATTATAACTTTGTTTGAATATAAAACTTGTGATTTTACGGTTATTGAACTAGTCCCTAACGTGATTTAAGTTGAGTTATGAACTTTGGATATTTCATTTTTATGACATAATATGAACTTATGCTTTTGGACAAGAATAAGTAAATACATGTATGAAATCATATTGGTGACTTAACACCGATTTCATTTTTTTTTTTTGAATGTTTTTTATGGAGCTATTCTAAGTACAAGTTTGAAATATGATTTCGACAAGTTAAGACTTTCCAAACTAAATTAAGTTTTGATTATTTTGGTTATGCATTGTCCATTTTTCTGGGATTTTGACTTACCACTGAATGAGTTAGGAGTGAGACTCGACATAAGGGGTCTTATATAAAGCTTCTAGTCTCAAAACTATGTGCCACCATAGGATATTTTGATTATGCCTTTTTAGGCTTTTTGACTAGCGAATCAATCTAGTATTTTCGTTTCTGGAGTTATCCCCTGCCAAGTTGACTCACTTTTTGGCCGGTGTGGAGTATGACATTAATATTCCATATTATAGCTCACATGGTTTTGTCGGTTATGGTCTTATTCCCACAATTATTTACTTATGTGCTTCTCTGTGTATTTTCATGGCATTACTTTATACTTTACTTTGGAACTAAATATATTGTTTAAGCTTGGAGTTTGTCATATTGGGTAAGTATTCTTTGTCATTATATTTACTTGTTGCATTGCGTACACGCATACTTAGTACATTCCAAAGTACTAGCCACATTTTTGCCTATATGCTATAATCATATAGGGACAAACAATCTACCTTATCCTCCTCCACGTGGCTAGATTGCTCGTGAAGTCTTTGAGCTTTGGTGAGTTCCCATTCACTGGGAACAGAACCCTTATTTTCAAGCTTTTCCTTTGTTATTCAGATATTTGATATAATTTCATTTTGACTTAGTATAGAGGTGCCTAGACTAACATTCTTGGCTCTGTTTATTGTCATTGTTTAAAGGTGTGTCTTGACCATTGCTACATTTGGTATGTTTAAACTATTTAATTTATGCTTTCGCTTATGATTACAAGTTGTCCCTTAGTCCCATTCCCCATATTTCATTGTCATCTACTTTTCATTTGCCATGTTAATCTATAATGTGCAATTATGATTTAAAAGGCTTGTTTGGGGGCCTTCGGGTTCTCATTCATCGCGTCAACCTAGGCCCTAGGTTTTGATAGTGGCAAGCTTGGTATCAGAGCTCAAAGTTTTAAAATGATCCTTAGAAGTCCACACACCGCATCTGGTAGTCTTATTCATGGTGGTGAAGCGTGCCACAACTATGAATAGGAGACTATGAGATGTTTAGGATTGTCTCACTTCTTTGTTTAAATCAATTCGTTCCTTAGAGTAACTTAAGATATCCTTCCTTCTAATGACTTGTTCATTGCATTGTACAAGATGCCGCCAAGAAGAAATATTCCTGTACGTGAGGTTCCTCAGCCTCCACAAGAGGGTAATGTATCCCACGCCGATTTCAGGAATGTTATCTCATTATTTGCTCAAATAGTTGCCAATCAAGCTACGTAATCTCCACCTTAAGCTCCCCCTCAGGCAGCTAGGGTGAGAGATTTGACCCATATGAACCTGCCAGAATTTTATGGAAATAGAATTGATGTGGATCCCATGGAGTTCATTGATTAGGTATAAAAGGTTCTCTCGACTATGGGTGTGTCATCGGAGGAGAAGGTGGAGTTGGTGGCCTACCAACTTAAAATCCTTGCCCAAATTTGGTATGATCAGCGGGAAGTTGAAAGGGTGCTTGGTTTTCCAATTGATTGGGAAGAATTCAAGGCTACATTTTTTAACCGCTTTTTCCCTCTTGAATTAAGGGAAGCCAAAATGAAAGAGCTTATGAACTTGAGGCAAGGATCGATGAGTGTTCACGAGTACTCACAGAAATTCAACATACTCTCCAAATATGCTCCTATGCTGGTATCTGATCCTAGGGCTAGGATGAATATGTTTGTTTCGGGAGTCTCCAACCTCATCAACAAAGAATGCCAAACTACCCTGCTAATCCAATATATGGATTTGTCTTGGCTTATGATTTATGACGAGCAACTAGAGGAATAGAAGATTCACAAGCTGAGGAAACAAAATGATGGTAAGAGGCCGACGTATGATGGTGAGTATCAAGGTCACAAGGGTGGTGATGGTAACCGAGGTCATCAAACCCAAAGGTTCCAACAACAAGGTTCTTCGAATGCCTTCAACTAAAGGCATACTAATGATCGATTTCAATATACTAAGCGTCAACAAAGTTGTGGCCATGCTAAAGCTTGGCCAACATGCAAAAAGTGTGGTAAGAGCCATGGTGGTGTACGCTATTGGGAGTTGGGAAGTTGTTTTGCATATGGCCAACTAGGTCAAAAAATTGCCAATTGCCCCAAGGCTCATAATAAGGGTAAGGGTATTCACCCATATGGGAAAGATTTTCAGGTGGACCAAAAGCCACATGTTGTGCAACAAGGTAGTGGTCCTCGCAACAATAGGTTCTATGCACTACATGGGTGGCAAGAGGTGGAAGATCAGCCAAATGTTGTCACAAGTATATTGAAAGTGTTTGATTTTGATGTTTAGGTGTTGTTAGATCCTGGTGCTAACTTATCCTTTATGACCCCTTTCCTTGCCAATAGGTTCAATTTAAGTCCTGAAATTTTGCATCACACTTTTCTTGTGTCTACTCCCGTGGGTGAGTCAATAGTTGCTAAAAGAGTCTATAAAAATGTTCCTGTGTCTATTATGCATAAGACTCTTTCGTGCAATCTTATTAAATTATTTATGGTAGATTTTGATGTCATCCTTGGTATGGATCGGTTGCATGCCTCTTATGCCACCATAGATTGTAGAACCCGTAAAGTTAAATTCCAAATTCCTAATGAACCCTTGTTTGAGTGGGAAGGGCAACATTCTATTGTAAAAGGTGGGTTTATTTCATATCTTAAAGCTCGTAAAATTATATCTAAGGGGTGTATCTATCATATGGTTAGGGTTTGCGATGTGTCTTCTAAGGTTCCCTCTTGTAAGTCAGTTCCTATAGTCAATGAGTTCCCCGATGTGTTTTCTGAAGATCTTCGTGGTATTCCTCCCGAAAGGAAAATTGATTTTGGGATGGACCTCCTTCCCAATGCCAAACCTATCTCTATTCCACTCTATAGGATGACACCAACGGAGTTGAAAGAACTTAATGATCAATTGAAAGATTTATTGGAGAAGGGATTTACTAGGCCTAGAGAATCTCCATAGGGTACACCTATTCTATTTGTAAGGAAGAATGACAGGTCACTTCGGATGTGCATTGACTATAGTTTACTCAACAAAGTCACTGTTAAGAATAAGTACCCACTTCAGAGGACAGATGATTTATTTGACCAACTATAAGGAGCTAGACTTTTTTCTAAGCTCGAACCGGTTATGAGTTAGGGAAAGTGATATTTCTAAGATAAATTTTATAACAAGGTATAGGCATTATGAGTTTTTGGTGATGTCTTTTGGATTGACATTTGTGCCTGCTATATTTATGGATCTTACGAATCGGTCTTCAAACCCTACCTTGATATTTTTGTTATGGTCATTATTGATGACGTACTAGTCTACTCCCTAAGTGAGAAGGAACATGAGGGATATTTGAGAACAGTCCTTCAAACATTGAGAGATGAGAAATTGTACGCCAAATTCAGCAAGTGTGAATTTTGGATGAAAGAAGTTTCTTTCCTTGGCCATGTGGTGACTGATTAAGGTATTATGGTGGACCCAAGGAAGACTAAGGTGGTGCGAAACTGGCCTAGACCCTTAACTCCTTTGGACATAAGGAATATTTTGGGTTTGGCAGGTTACTATCGAC
The DNA here is from genome assembly GCA_026153255.1 of Solanum medicagineum. NCBI lineage: Eukaryota > Viridiplantae > Streptophyta > Magnoliopsida > Solanales > Solanaceae > Solanum > Solanum medicagineum. The sequence continues at coordinate 9,833 of JAPFFP010046285.1, forward strand.
GACTGGTAGCAGGGTTTTCTTCAATTGCATCCCCTTTAACCAAATTGACCCAGAAAAAGTCCAAGTTTGTTTGGTTTGATGAATGTGAGAAGAGTTTCCAGACATTCAAAGATAAGTTGACTTCGGCTCCTATCTTCACTCTTCCAGATGATTTGGATGGTTTTGTGGTATATTATGATGCATCTATGGTTGGGTTGGTTTGTGTTTTGATGCAAAATGGTAAGGTCATAACTTACGCTTCTAGACTGTTGAAAGTGCATGAGGGTAATTACCCAACTCATGACGTTGAATTGGCAGTGGTAGTATTTGCTCTAAAAATTTGGCGTCACTATCTCTATGGGGTTCATGTGGATATATTTACTGATCACAAGAGCTTGCAGTATGTGTTCACTCAAAGGGACTTGAATTTAAGGAAACAGAGATAGCTTGAACTTCTTAAAGACTATGATATGGGTGTCTACTACAATACAAGTAAGGCCAATATGGTAGCCGATGCTTTGAGAAGAAGAACCATGGGTAGTATGAGTCACGTTGAGTGTGAAAAGAAAGAGTTGGCAAAGGAAGTCCATTAGTTGGCTAGATTGGGCATTAGGTTAGAATGTGCTAATGATGGTGGCATATTTATTCATTATGGGTCTCAATATTCTTCGATTATTGATGTGAAGTCAAAGGAAAACCTTGACCCTACTTTGATTGAATTAAAGAAATTAGTTGAAAAAAAGAACGTGGAGGTTTTCTCACAAGGGGAAAATGGTGCCCTTAGATACCAAGGCAGGTTGTGTGTGCTGGATGTAGATGGTTTGAGAACCTTGATCTTACAAGAGGCTCATAATTCATCTGATTCCATTCATCCGGGTTGCACCAAAATGTATCGAGATTTGAAAGAAGTCTATTGGTGGGGTAATATGAAAAAGGACATAGCCAAGTTTGTGGATATGTATCCAAATTGTCATGTAGTGAAAGCTGAGCATTAAAGGCCTAGTGGGCTAGCTCGAGACATTGAAATCCCAACTTAGAAGTGGGAGGAAGTCAATATGGCCTTCATTGTTAGATTGCCTCGGACTTAGAAATAATATGATTAAATTTGGCTGATTATGGATCATATGACCAAATCAGCTCACTTCTTGCCGGTTAAGACTTCGTATAATGCTGAAGAATATGCAAGGTTATATATGTAAGATCCTGCCCCACACGTGCATATATTGTCCGCTCTGGCCCCACAGGGCCGCACGATTTTGTTCCTCCCAGGC
>JAPFFP010046286.1:0-11081 GCA_026153255.1 Solanum medicagineum
GGACCTCCAAAAGTGAGAAGTGAATTGGACACCATGACCCAAAATGATAGACAAAGGTACCCCATGAAATCTAACCAATTCATAAATGTACAACTTACCATAATCTTTGGCACTATAAGTAGTCTTAACCAATAGAAAATGAGCCGACTTTGTCATTCTATCAATCACAACCCAAATAGAATCAAAATGCTTTCAGGTCTTAGGTAACCCAACCACAAAATCCATGTTGATTTCCTCCTACTTCCAAGTAGGGATATTTGTATCTTGGGCTAGGCTTCCCGACTTTTGGTGTTCGGCTTTCACTTGTTCGCAATTATGACAACCGGATACAAATTTAGTAATGTCTCTCTTCATACCAACCCATCAATACACTTCCCTCAAATCTCTATACATTTTTGTAGAACCGGGGTGAATATAATAGGAAGAACTATGAGCCTCATCTAGAATCTTATTTCTCAAGTCATCAAAACTAGGCACACACAGCCTACCTTGGTACCTAAGGGCACCATCTCCCCCTTGGGAGAAAACCTCCACCTCACCATCTCTCACCAAGGCCTTCAACTCTAGCAAGGCGGGGTCAAGATCTTCTTTTTCCTTTACCTCCTCAATCAATGAAGATATAGAACCATCAACAACCACGACACCACAATTGTCAACCTTCTCCAACCTAACTTCCAATCAAGCCAATCAATCAACCTCTATAGCCACCTCTTTTCCCCCCATCATCAACATGTGCTAGGCTACCCATAGACACCCTACTTAGAGCATCGGCTACAACATTAGCTTTACCGGGTTGATAATGCACACTAGTATCATAATCCTCAAGAAGCTCTAACCACCTTCTTTGTCTCAAGTTGAGATCTTTTTGGGTGAATACATATTGAAGACTCTTATGATCGATAGACACATCAGCATGAATGCCATACAAGTAGTGAAACCAAATTTCCAAAGCCAACACCACAACGGCCAATTCAAGATCATGGGTAGGATAATTCTTTTCATGCACCTTAAGTTGTCTAGACGCATATACTATCACCTTACCATTTTACATCAAAAGACAACCCAAACCAATTCTTGAGGCATCATAATACACAACTAACCCTTCCAACCCTTTCGGTAGATACAACATGCGAGTCAAGGCAATCTTATCTTTCAAAGTTTTGAAACTCTTTTCACACTCATCGGTCCACACAAATTTTGTCTTCTTTTGGGTCAACTTAGTCATTGGAGAAGCAATAGAGGAGAACCCAATCACAAATCTCTGGTAATAACCCGCTAAACCATAGAAACTTCTAATATCTGATGGAGTCAAAGGTCTAGGCCAATTTCTAATCACCTCCGTCTTCTTAGGATCCACCTTAATACCATCAACTGACACCACATGACCTAGAAAAGCAACCTCTTTCGGCCAAAACTCACATTTTTCATATTTGGCATTCCACTTCTCCTCCATCAATATTTGCAACACCACCCTCAAGTGATCCACATAATCCTCGTCACTATGGGAATAGATGAAGATCTAATCAATAAACACCACAACAAAAAATTCAAGGTAGGGTTTGAAGACTCTATTCATACGATCCATGAAGATAGCTGGTGCATTAGTCAACCCGAAGGACATAACCACAAACTCATAATGCCTATACCTAGTCTGAAAAGCCGTCTTGGGAATGTCACACTCCCTCACTTTCACAGGATGATACCTGGACTGAAGATCAATCTTAGATAAGTGACTAGCACCTTCAAGTTGGCCAAAGAGATCATCAATCCTTGGTAGAGGGTACTTATTCTTTATGGTGACCTTATTAAGTTGTTGAGAATCAATGCACATTCTAAGAGTACCATCCTTCTTCTTCACAAACAACACTAGTGCATGCCAAGGTGATTGACTAGGCCTTATAAAATTCTTCTACAACAAATCCCTCAATTTTTCTTTCAACTCTGTTGAGGCCATACGGTAAGGGGGAATAGAAATGGGTTGAGTATCGGGAAGGAGGCCTATGCCAAAATCTATTTCCATTTTAGGAGGAACATCGGGAAGCTCATCGGAAAGACATCAAGGAATTCATTAACCACTGGAACCAAGTCTATAGGAAGGACTTTGGACTCAACATCCTTAACCTTCACAAGATAATAGAGACACCCCTTAGAAATCAACTTTTGGGCTTTAATGCAAGAAATGAACTACCCTTGACCACCACATCATGACTCTTCCACTCGAGTATGGGTTCATTAGGGAATTGGAATTTGACCCTGCGGGTTCTACAATCAATAGAAGCATAGTATGCATGCAACCAAACCATCCCAAGAATGACATCAAAATCCACCATATCCCATTCAACAAAAACACAAAGCAAGATTTTACGCACAATGAAGATGGGACAATTTCTATAGACCCTTCTAGCAACAATGGATACACCAACTGGAGTAGACACTTCATAGGGTTCACACAACAATTCGAGTTTAACATGGAGCATTTTGGCAACAAAAAGGAGTAATAATTGCAAGAGTGGCACCTGGGTCTATCAATGCAAACACATCAAAATCAAAGACATCTAATATACCAGTGATAACATGGGGCGTCTCATCTGCCCCTTGTCTCCCTTGAAGAGTATAGAAACTATTGTGCCTTGAGGCAGCCCCTTGTTGGCCTCCTCTTCCCTTTGGACCTGCATTTGCACTTTGTCCTTGTGGACGACCATCTCTACCCTTGTTTTGATTACAAGCGCAATCAATCATCTTATGACCCACTTCACCATAACCATAACAAGCATTAGTGTTCCTCAAACATTGATCGTCCTGGCCTCTACCATATTTTGGACACATAGCACTAGGCACCACACCACCACCACCTTGGACCCTTGGATTGTCATTAGCAAACCTTCTAGCAGGAGCCTTGGAAGACCCTTGGCCTTGGAACTTGGGGCCTTGAGGAACCAGCCACCGTTAGGATTTTAGAATCCACCATCAAAATGGGCCCTTTTGGCTTCATTACTTCTTCTCTTTCTTAACCTTTTCCCCTCCAATTATTTGGCATATGTCTAAGGCGGGAAAAATACATATCACCGATGGAATGACACTCCTCATTAACCAAGTTGAACGCAGTTGACACAAATTTATTCATCCTAGACCTCGGCTCGGCCAACAATTGTGGAGAATACTTGGAGAGTTGGTTGAACTTGAGGTAATACTCCCTCACACTCATAGAACCTTGATTTATATTTATAAATTCCATCATTTTGGCCTCGCTTAGCTCAAGAGGGAAGAAATGGTTGAGAAATGCCACCTTGAACTCTTCCTAAAGGATGACATTGTTATTTCTTTTCTCCACCTTCCATTGGGTGAACAAAATTTGAGCCACCCCTTTTAGTTGGTACGCCGCCAACTCCACTTCCACTTCCGATCTAACCCCTATAATAGACAACACTTCATACACCTCATCAATGAATTCTTGAGGGTCCTCATCCACCTTAGACCCATGAAACTCCGATGGGTTCATTCTTGTAAAGTCCATCACCCTAGAGGCCGGAGTAGGAGCATGAGGGGCTTACGACCCTTGGTTGATTTGATTAGTCATGGCATGGGCCAAAATAGTAATGGCTTCTCGAAATTCTTCATGGGCCACTCCCCCATCTTAAGGAGCTTAGGAAGCAGTAGTGGCCGGTTGCTCCTCGAGTGAACGAGCTCTCTTTAGTCATCATCTTGGAATAGGCATGACCTATGATAACAAAGAACATTCATTAGAGGAAAAACCTTACCTTAACTTCTATAGCACGACATAGACCATGAATAAGGGAAACATTTCATGAAATGCCTCATAGCTTCTTACTCATACTTGTGGTACACTTCACAACCATGAATAAGACTCTAATCGACGCGATATGTTGGACTCCGAGGACCATTAACAACTTAGTGCTCTAATACCAAGTTTGTCAAGACCCAAGCTTAGGGCCTAGATGTGACACAGCGAATGGAAAGCCAAAGTGAAAAGGCCACAAAAAGTGCCCAAAAATGTGCCTTGGAAGTGCTCGGAATCGTAATTTCCATATATCTCAAAATCCATACGTGATATCAAAAATTCAACATCATATTCTTGTTTAGGGGGTCAAATTGAGTGGATATGGGTCTAACCCCAATTTTAGAGCAAATGAATCGCAATTTCAATTTCCCAAAAATCAAATTTCAATGAGGTTTCCGCGCCCCTAGCGAGACACGCCACAATGTAATTTTGGTGCAGTTTTTCACTTTGGCCCAAGGCTTTTGGGTCTTGGGCCTAAGTTTTCCCATATGTGAAAATACCTATAGTTAGCCCTATTTAACCCCCATATCATTCAAGACATTCCCTAATACTCACTCAAATACTTGGACTCATATTTCATCTCAAAATTTCAAGTCCCAAAACTCATTCAGATCTTAAGGTTCTCATTCAAGCTTCAAGTCTCAATCTCCAATCTTATTCAAAAATTCTCCAAAGCTAAGGTATGTGGGTTTCATTCATGGTTTCCTTTAACCCATGATGCCCAAGCTTCATTTTTATTTAAATTGCATGATTTCAAGTTGATTTACTTAAGGGTCTTACTTATTATGAATTAGAATATGAATTGTGTTGGGGTTTCATTAAATTGTGACTATTTTACCATGTTTTACGCTATGAATCTATGACTCATTGCGGGAGTTGATGAAGGGTTTTGATGTATATTGCTTGAGGGGGTTACCAAGTATTAATGGATGGTTTTACAATGGATTTTCTTACATGATTTCATCCCTAAATTGAATGGTTTTACACTAGCTTTACACATCCACCAAGTGTTCAATAAAATGTCCAGTTGTGGTTTTTTTAAGGAATTGAAGGTCTAATGCATGTCTTATGAGTTGAATGATTTTATCATGATGAAAGGAACATATGTATAAGATATTCTCCTATATAGTGTTGGAAAGAGACCATGCCTTACTCGGGGGTTATGAGCCTGGGTAACCATGCGATAGGTTTGTACCTTGATACTAATCAAGGGGTTGTGCCTTGATAACCGGGTTAAGGCGTTAGTACCTCAATCACTAGGGGTGGTAGGGTGCGACTATCCACCAACCAATCAAGGGGTTCGTACCTTGGTAACCAGGTTGAAGAATTAGTTCCTCAATCACCATTGGTGGCAGGTGCGATGATCCACCAACCAACCAAAGGAATTCACACCTTGGTAAACTCTAGGTTCTATCATGATGGTCTCTTCTTACACACATATTATGTTCTATGGAAGCATGATTTACTTCAAGCATCTACCATGCATGTCATACTGTTATATGCTCATCCATTGCCTAATATCCATTTTGACTAAGTTGCCTATCTATTGTTGTATTGCATCCTACATACGTCATACATTCAAACGTACTAACGTATACTCTATGCCTACATGATGTTACCATGTAAGGACTGAAGCCCCACTTTATCATCCACATCTACATGGATAGTATGACTTATCTCAAGCTAGTTGGTGAGTTCTCCATTTCAGGGACAATGTTTGTGTTCTTATGTTTTGTATTACGACTCTCTTTCTTTATCATATATTTTGACTATGAGGGTCAGTCTGATTGCTTGTCTTGGACCCCGCTAAGTTCTATGGTTAGAGGTGTTGTTGGACATGTTATGTATAATGCTTTAAGCTTTTACTCCCTCTTGACTCTTCATGTTTTTGATATGAAAGATGTCCCTTAGGCCCAGTTATCCCTTTTTACAATCTCTTGTTGTCATTTTATTGCTTCAATGATCAAAGATGTGTAATGATGTGCTAAGAGGTTTTTTTGGGGTCCCTTCGGGTTCCCCATGCACCGTGTTACATATAAGAGCTACGCTTGGGTCATGAAAAACTCAGTATCAGAGCACTAGGTTGTTAATGGTCCTTGGCATCCACCACACAGCGTCGATTAGAGTCTTTTTTATGGTTGGGTTGTGCACCATAACTATGAGTAAGAGGCTATGAGACATTTTAGGAAATGATTCCCTTCTTTTTACTCTATGTCGTGCTATAGAAGTTGAGGTAAGGTTTTCCCTCTAATGATTATTCTTTGGTATGCTAGATCATGCCTAACACAAGAGGAAGAAGAGCCCGCACACCCGAGGAGCAACCGGCTCATGGTGAGCTCCAGGATGCTCTCACCTTGCTGGCACAAGTTATGGCTAATCAAGCCAATTAAGGGGAACAAGTTCCTCATGCTCTTACACCAGCATCTCGGGTGAGAGACTTCATGAGGATGAATCCCCTGGAATTCTATGGTTCAAAGGTGGATGAGAACCCTCAAGAGTTCATTGATGAGGTTTACAAGGTTTTGGCTATTATGGGTGTTAGATAGGAAGAGAAGGCGGAGTTGGCGGCTTACTAACTCAAGGGGGTGGCACAAATATGGTTTAATCAATGGAAGAAGGAGAAGCGAATCAATACTATGGTGCTTTAGGAGGAGTTCAAGGCGGCTTTTCTTAATCGATTCTGTCCCTTTTAGCTTAGGGAGCCAAATCAATGAAGTTTATGAATTTGAGACAAGCATCTATGAGTGTGTAGGAGTATGCCCTCAAGCTCAACCAACTCTCTAAATATGCTCCCCACTTGGTTGCCGACCCAAGGTCTAGAATGAACAACTTCGTGATTGGTGTGTCCAATTTAGTGAGTGAGAAATGTCGGTCCGATATGTTGATTAGTGACATAGATTTGTCCCGTTTGATGACCTATGACGAACAAATAGAGGAGGAAAAGTTGAGGAAGAGGAGTAAAGAGGCCAAGAGGGCCCATTTTGAGGGTAGGTTCCAAAGTCAAAAGGGTGGCCGGTTCCATAAAGGCCAACGGTCTTCTCATGCTTCTAATAGGGGATTTGCCAATGATTTCCCAAGGGCCCAAGGTGATAGTGGTGTAGTTCATAGTAATTTATGTTCAAAATGTGGTAGGGGTCATGGGAACCCATGTTTGAGAGACACAAATGCATGTTATGGATGTGGGGAAGTTGGTTACAAAAAGATTGATTGCCCTCGTAACAGCAACAATGGTAATGAGGTTTATCCAAGGTGCAAATATTGTTCCTTTAGGGATAGATAGTCAACAAGGTGGTGCCCCAAGGCACAATCGATTTTATGCTTTGCATGGAAGGCAAGGGGTTGATGAGGTACCCGATGTCGTCACTAGTATGTTAAAAGTTTTTGATTTTGATGTATATGCATTGATTGATATGGGTGCCACTCTTTCTTTTGTTACCCCCTTTGTTGTGAAAAAGTTTCATGTTGAACCCGAATTGTTGTGTGAGTCTTATGAGGTGTCTACTCCTATTGGTGCATCTATTGTTGCTTGAAAGGTGCATAGAAATTGTCCTATTTACATTTCGCATAAGATATTTCCTTGTGATCTTGTTGAGTTGGAAACAGTGGATTTTGATGTCATACTGCGGATGGACTGGTTGCATGTATACTATACCGCTATTGATTGTAGAACCCGTAGGGTCAAATTCCAATTCCCAAATAAACCTGTTCTTGAGTGGGAGAGTCATGATGTGATGGTCAACTATAGATTCATTTCTTGCATTAAAGCTCATAAGTTGATCTCTAAGGGGTGTGTTTACCATCTTGTGAGGGTTAGGGATGTGGAGTCCAAAGTCCTTCCCTTATAATTAATTCCAGCGGTAAATAAGTTCCTTGATGTCTTCCCTAGTGACCTTCCCAGTGTTTCTACCGAAAGGGAAATAGATTTTTGTATAGACCTCCTTCCCGATACTCAACCCATTTCTATTCCCCCTTACCGTATGGCCCCTCTGGAGTTGAAGGAGTAATTAAGTGATTTGTTGGAGAAAGGTTTTATTAGGCCTAGCCAATCACCTTGGGGTGCACCGGTGTTGTTTGTTAAGAATAAGGATGGGTCCCTTAGAATGTGTATTGACTACTAGCAACTTAATAGAGTCACCATAAAAATAAGTATCCTCTTTCATGGATTGATTATTTGTTTTACCAATTGCAAAGGGCTGGCCACTTCTCTAAGATTGATCTTCGGTCCGGAACCATCAAGTGAAGGAGAGCGAGTGTTATATTCCTAACACAGCCTCTCGAACTAGGTATGGGAATTATGAGTTTGTTTAGATGTCCTTTGCGTTGAGCAATGCACCGGCCATCTTAATAGATCTTATGAATAGGGTATTTAAACCTTACCTTGATTCGTTTGTTGTGGTCTTCATTGATGATATTTTGATCTATTTTCATAGTGAGGAGGAGCGTACGGGTCATTTGAGGGTTGTGATACAAAGATTGAGGGAAGAGAAGTTGTATGCCAAGTACAAAAAATGTGAATTTTGGTTAAAAAGAGGTTATCTTCCTAGGTCATGTCATATCGGGGGATGGTATTAAGGTGGATCCTAAAAATGCAGATGTGCTTAGAAATTAGCTTATACCATTGACCCCATTGGATATTAGGAGCTTCTTGGGCTTAGTGGGTTACTATCGGAGTTTTTGAATGGGTTCTCTTCTATTGCTTCTCCTATGAACAAGTTGACTCAAAAGAAAGCCAAATTTGTGTGGACTGATGAGTGTGAAAAGAGTTTCTGAACATTGAAGATAGGCTTGTGTCCACTCTTATATTGTCACTACCAAAAGAGCTAGAAGTGTTTATTGTGTATTTGGTGCTTCTAAAGTTCATTTGGGTTGTGTATTGATGCAAAATGATAACGTGATAGATTATGCTTCTAGGCAACTGAAGGTGCATGAAAAGAATTATCCTACTCATGATCTTGAACTAGCCTCCGTGGTATTTGCATTAACGATTTGGCGACACTATTTGTATGGGGTGCATGCTGATGTGTTCACCGATCATAAGAGTCTCTAATATGTCTTTACTCAAAAAGATCCTAACGTGCGCAAAGAAGGTAGTTAGAACTTCTTAAGGACTATGATATGAGTGTGTATTATCATCTTGATGATGCCAATGTGGTGGCCAATGCTTTGTGTAGGGTGTCCATGGGTAGCCTAGCACATATTGATGATGGTGGGAAAGAGGTGGCTAGGGAGGTCCATCGGTTAGCTAGATTGGGAATTAGGTTGGAAGAGGTTGATAATGTGGTGTTGTGGTAGTTGATGGTTCTAAATCTTCATTGATTGAGGAGGTGAAAGCTAAGCAAGATCTTGACCCCGCTTTGTTGGGATTGAAGGCATTGGTAAAATATGGTAAGGTGGAGGTTTTCTCCCAAGGGGGAGATGGTGTCCTTAGACACCAACGTAGGTTAAGTGTGCCTTGTGTTGTTGACTTGAGAGAAAAGATTCTTGAAGAGACACATGATTCTTCCTATTCTATTCACCCTAGTTCTACCAAAATGTATAGAGATTTAAGAGATGTGTATTGGTGGGGAGGGATGAAGAGGGACATTGCTAAATTAGTATCCGGTTGCCATAGTTGCTAACAAGTTAAGGTCGAACATCACCGGGTGACCTAACCCATGACATTGACATTCCTACTTGGAACAGGGAGGAAATTCACATGGATTTTATGGTTGGGTTGCCCATGACTAGAAAAGGTTTTGATTCCATTTGGGTTGTGGTTGATAGGATGACGAAATTGGATCACTTTCTACTAGTTAAGACTATATATGGGGCTGAAAATTATGCTAGGTTGTACATTAATGACTTTGTGAGGTTGCATGGGGTGCCCTTGTCTATCATATTGGATCATGGTGCTCAATTTACTTCACATTTTTGGAGGTCCTTTCGAAGGGGTCTTGGTACAAAAGTTAAGCTTAGTACGGCCTTTCACCCTCAAACAGATGACCAAGCCGATAGAACTATTCAAACACTTGAGGATATGCTTAGGGCTTGTGTATTGGAGCTTAAGAGTAGTTAGGATGATCTTCTTCCATTGATTATGTCTATCAGAGTAGCTATCATTCTAGCATCGGTATGGCCCCTTTTAAGGCTCTCTATGGTAGATGTTGTAGATCACCGGTTGGTTGGTTTGAGATAGGAGAGGTGGGTTTGTTGGGACTAGATATGCTTATGGAGGCTATTTAGAAGGTTAGAATGACTAGAGAATGGTTGAAGACGGCCCAAAGTCGCCAAAAGTCCTATGCAGATGTGAGGAGAAGTGATCTTAAATTCAAAGTTGGTGATTGGGTTTATTTGAAGGTTTCACCCATGAAGGGTGTGGTTCATTTAGGTAAGAAGGGTAAGTTAAGCCCTAGATGTGTGGGTCCTTATTGGGTGATGAGGAGGATTGGTAAGGTGGCTTATGAGTAGAAGTTGCCTAGTGAAATGAATTTTGTTCACCCGGGTGTTTCATGTGTCTATGTTGAGGAAGTGTGTGGGTGATCTGAATGTTATTGTTCCATTGGATGTTGTGGGTGTAGTTGAAGACAACTTGACTTGTGAGGAAGTTCCAATGGAGATCTTGGATAGGCAAGTGAAGAGGCTAAGGAACAAGGACGTTGCTTCCGTTATGGTCCTTTGGAGGAATCAACAAGTTCAAAGTGCCACATAGGAGGCTGAAGCGGACATGCAAAAGTGGTATCCTTATCTATTCTACTCTATTCAAGCCTAAGGTACAAACTCTGGGTCCCCTATGCTATTTCAAGTCTAAGTTTAGCCCATGATATTTGCATACATTCATGTTTAAATTGACAAGTTGATGATAATTTTACACTTATGTTGAGATTTTTGAAATAAAAGTGCATTATTGCATCCTTATGTGGGTTGAAATTGTCATGTTTACGTCTCTCATATACCATTCTTTCACATTCGGGGACAAATCTTCCCAAGGGTAGATATTGAAACAACCCCAAAAAGTGCCCCGAAAATGTGCCTCAAAAGTGTCCGAAATCGTAATTTTCATATATCTCAAAATTCGTGTGTGATATCGAAAATCCAACTTAATATTCTTGTTCAAAGGGTCAAATTGAGTGGTAAATGTGTCTAATCCTGATTTTAGAGAAAACAAATCACAATTTTAATTTCCCAAAAATCAAATACCAATGAGGTTTCCGCGCCCCTAGCGCAATGCGCTAAGATCGCGCCTTAGTGTAATTTTGTGCAGTTTTTCACTTCGGCCCAAGGCTTTTGGGTCTTGGGCCTAAGT
>JAPFFP010046287.1:0-11081 GCA_026153255.1 Solanum medicagineum
GTGGTCATATCTAGTACTTTAGACATCGTGGCTCCAACGGCCTAAATCTATGCATTTCCTGTTGGCTTGTTATTACTATCTACTTTCTTAAAAGCATGTTGAATGTGGAAACCCCTTATAATATGTGTAGAAAGTGTATGGATACAAGTTGATTCTCCCGAGCCTTATCAGCAACGGGTGCTAGTCTGCCTTAATAGGACTTTGGGCGTTAAATACTTATCCCATTACTATGGTATAAATGATGGAATAAGTTATCCCAAACTTGCCAACCAAACAACAAACAAAAATTTTATCCCTTCACTATTTTTTTTATCCAATCACTATTTTTTTCCCTCACACCAAATGATCCCTTGGGGTTCTATTATAAGGCTTTATTCAAGCCTAAAATGACAAAGGGTTTAATGGGATAGAGATTGGAATAGCCAAAAATGCCCCTCATTGAAATTGTTGTCGGAGTCTATGGAACCCCATCTACGAGTCATAGATCATTCCACGGGCATAGAAAGCCTCTCGTAAAACTAAGGGGTCCGAAAATTAACTCACTATAATTTACCACGAAATCCCTCTCTACAAGCCGTAAAGAATTTTACGGGTCATAAACTCCTTTCTTAAATAAGGGAGTCTGGAAACTTCAGTTACTGTAATTTGTCACGAAACATTCTCTACGAAATGTGACATACTTTATGAGTCTTATACCATTTTGTATATATAGGCCTCAAGCTTAAAAAATTTCACCAAGTCATCTGGGGTTTTTCAAAACCCATTCTATGAGTCAAACCTTTCTACGAGTCGTAAATGGCTCTCGTGAACCTTTCTCTGCAATTTTTCTCAGCAACCTCTACATATGCACTCTAGATCAGGTATAAGGAATTTGGGGGTGTTACAGTAACAGTCATATACTTGAAATCAAATACTATAATTGTTGTGATATTTTTTTTCTTGATTATTATTTTTTTGATGGGAAACTTATTGTCTACAAATTCTGGCACGCCCAATGGGACAATCTCTACAGCTGCCGGTCGGGGCGGGGATAAGCTTGCTTCTTCACAAGCAAAGAGCAAGCCAGAGAAAAGAAGCGTTGAGATAATACCTTTCATCAAAAGCTCATCTACTGAAAAACGGAGCCCCCTTGATCACCTGAAGAGATTTTTAGGCAGAATTGGCGTAATTATTACCGTGAGGATTGAGCTGCCAAAAGAGATTATCCTCCTTTTTTACTCGACAACTTTGTCCGCCGGTTTCAATATTAGGTGGATGATGTTGTAGATGGAGCAGCGGCTAAACGTCACGCAGATAGAAAACGGTGCAGTGCGCCAGAGTCAACCCTACAAAAGGGTCCTAGCTACCTCTCATCTCAACTTTACAAGCATCAAATAATATTCAAATGGTTTCCAAAAATATCAATTCCCAATCAACTTTCTCTAAGGGTACTGACTCCAAGTTCTCTGCTAAAGTAGAGGGAATTTTTGGTGTTATTTTGAAAGTTATGAAGCTGTTATGAGGAGCAAGGACACCATGCTAGTAAAACAAGTACTTCAAGTGTCGTCCATATAAATCACAATTTTGGGGATCTTCAACTCAAAAAGTAGAAAGATCCTCTACAAATGCTTTAGATGGAAGAAGTAGTATTGCGGAAAGGATTGAAAGGGCTTTATCTTTGCTTGAGCTTCCTAGATCCAAGAACTTCACCACAAAGAAAGACTTGCATGAGGTGAAACCTTTGAAGATCAAGTAGAACAAGAACTCATGCTACTCTATGACATCATCAATCATCATGAAAGCAATGGTAACCGACCCTTCTTCAATGGAGGAGCAACTAACAAGCTTGAGTAAAGCAATTGAAGGCTTGACAAAGTGTGTGCATGAACAAGATACTAAACTTTTCAAGGTGATAATTAAAATAGATAACATGATTGAGAAATGATCAAATCAAGCACCTATAAAGATTCTTAGAATTCAAGAAAAAGGAAAGTCATGCATAAAGCAAACAAAGACCAAAGAGATTGATCTCTCCACTGAAGATTTGATTCCTGTTGATCAATTGAAGGACTTAATCATAGAGACTATCGAAGATAAATATGAATCCTCATCCAAATTTTCCCTCATGTATGCAAATCCATACATACATAGGATTGATAATTTGGAGATGCCTAAGGGTTATCAACCTCATAAGCCTCAACAATTTGATGGCTAAGGAAATCCAAAACAACATTTAGCACATTTTATTGAAACTTGCAATTATGCTGGAACGTATGGTTATTATCTCGCCAATTCAATCTCTCAAAGAAAATGCCTTTGATTGGTATACAAATCTAAAACCTGGTTCTATAGATTTTTGGGAACAATAAGAGCAAGAGTTCCTCAATCGTTTCTATAGAAAAATACATGTTGTTACTATGATCAAACTTACAAAGGTCCACCAAGGTGAAGATGAGCTAGTAGTTGACTTTATCACTCGGTAGAGAAAGTTGAGTATCAATTGCAAAGATCGCCTTAATGAAATTTCTAGCATTGAAATGTGCATCCAAGACATGAAATGGGATCTTCATTACATCTTGCAAGGATTAAAGCCTAATACATTTGGAGAGTTGGCAACTCATGTGCATGACATGGAATTAAGCATTACTATAGGAAAGGATCAATGGTCTCTTCTCTATAGGCCTCAGGAAGATGAAGATATATAGAAGAACTCCAAAGTGGGGGCAAGTCTGCGTTTGAAAATGACTTTGAAGCGTCTATGTATATCTTGACTCTCCTTAATGCATGAGGATAAACTATAAGTTATAATTCTCCTCAATGCATGAGCTTAAACCGCAAGCTATAATGCTCCTAGACATATGAGACCAAATAAGAGCTTTTCAAATTTGAGCTAAATCACAAAACTTGATAGTGTCACGACCCAAGCCTAGGGCTTAGAAGTGACACGGTGAATGGGGAACCCGAAGGGACCCCAATCAATCCTCTTAATATATCATTACACATCCTTGGTCATGGAAGCAATAAAATAACAATAAGAGATAATAAAAAGGGAACACAAGGCTAAGGGACATCTTTTATATCATAAAACATCCAAATAATTTAGGAGAGTTAAGCTTACAGCATCATTACATAACTTGTCCGACAAAACCTCTAAACATAGAACCTAGAAGGGGCCTAGACAAGCAACCGGGTTCACCTTCATAGCCAAGCATACAATAAAGGAAAGAGAGTCTATACATGGCATAAATCAAGAGAAGTATGTCCTCGAAGTTGAGGACTCACCAACTTGTTTTGAGAGATATCGCACTAGCCACACAAAGGAGGAGGATGATCAAGTGGGGATCCAGTTCCTACGTGGTAACATCATTTAGGCATAGAGTATACATTAGTACGTTTGAATGTACTAAGTATGTAGGATGTAATACAACAATAGATAGACAACATTGTCAAAATGCATAATTAGGCAATAGATGAACATATAACAATATGGTATGCATGGATGATACTTGAAGTAAACATGCTTATATATAGAATGTATTACATGTGTAGGAATAGACCATAATTATAGACCAAGCAAACTTATTACTTGGAATCCAAGGTTGACCACCCCTTAGAAGTTATTGAGGTACCAACCCCTCAATTAGTTGATGGCTTACCACCCCCATCTGAGACAATTAAGGTACTGACCCTTAAATTGGTTGATGGCTTAACACCCCCATCTATGGCGATTGAGGTACCAAACCCTCAATTGGTTGACGGACATGACCACACTCCACCGGAAGTGATTGAGCTACCAATGACTCAATTGGTTGATGGGTTACCACCCCCATTCGAGGTGATTGAGGCATCACCCCTCAACTAGGTATGGTCAACCCACAACAATATAGGTGCTTTTTATGAAATCAACACATACATATCATCCTTTCATCATCATAAAGTCACTTAAGTCATATGCCAAGCATTAGGCCTTCAACAACTCAAAATACATTAACTGGATATTCTATCAACTAGATATTCTATCAAACACTTGGTGGGTGTGTAATGCTAGTGTAAAACCATGCAATTCAAAAGTGAAATCATGCAAGTAAATTCAATGCAAAACCACCTACCAACACTCGGTAATATGCTCATGCAATATACATCAAAACCTTTTATCAAATCTCAAGATAGATCTAAGGTTCCTAGCTCAAAAATGCATAAACAGTCACACTTTTGCAAAACTCCAATTGAGTTCATGGTCAAATTCATAATAGTATAGCCATAAGTAAAATCAACTTGGAAACATGTAATTTAGGTAAAAAAGAAGCTTGGGCACCATAGGTGAAAGGAACCAATGGTTGAGACCCACATACCTTAACTTGGAGAATTACTTGATGAAGATTGGAAGTGGATACTAGAAGCTTGAGTGAAATCCTTAAGATCTGGATGAGTTTTGGGACTTGAATTTTGGGGTGAAATATTTATCTAAGTGTTTGAGAGAGTATTGGGGATTGTCTAGTATGATCTGAAGGTAAAATATGGCTAAGTATAGGTATTTTCACGCATAGGAAGACTTAGGCCCAAGACTCAAAGGCGTTGGACCAAACAACAAAATTGGCACCATTTTAACATTGATCCACGCCCCAGCCGCGCCGTACTAGGGACGCGAATCAACACTGGGTAAGGAACTTTTGGGAAATTGAAATTGTGATTCGATTGCTCTAAAATTGGGGTTAGACTCATCTCTCACTCAATTTTTCCCCCTGATCAAGAATATCAAGTCGGATTTTCGATATCACACACGGATTTTGAGATATATGGAAACTACCATTTCGGGCACTTTCGAGGCACATTTTCAGATACTTTTTGGGGTTGTTTAAATATCTCCCCCTTAGGAATATTCATCCCCAAATGTCAAAGAAACATACATAAGAAGAGTAGTCATGAAGAAATCAGCCCCAACTAGAATGCAACAATGCACTTAAACACTATTTTCAAAAATCTCAATCTAAGTGTTAAAATCACAATGAACTTTGTCAATATAAACATGAATGCATGCAAATGACATAGGGTTTGAAACAAAAGACTTGAAATCACATAGGGGACTCAAATTTAGTACCTTAGGCTTGATTTGAATGGAAGAGATAAGGATATCACTTTTGAATGTCCGCTTTTTCCTCCCATGTAGCACTTTCAACTTGTTGATTCCTCCAAAGGACCTTAGTGGAAGCAAATCCGTTTTCCTCAACCTCTTCACTTGTCTATCCAAGATCTCTACTGGAACCTCTTCATAAGTCAAGTTGTCTTCAACAATGCCTGTAACATCCAATGGGACAATAGCATTCGGATCACCCACATATTTCCTCAACATAGACACATGACAGACCGGATGTACCAAATCCATTTCACTAGGCAGTCCAACTCATAGGCCACCTTACCAATCCTCCTCATCACCCTATAAGGACCCATAAGTCTTGGACTTAATTTACCCTTCTTACCAAAATGAACCACACCCTTCATGGGTGACACCTTCAAATAGACCCAATCACCAACTTTACATGCAAGCTCCCTGCTACTCACATCGGCATAGGACCTTTGACGACTTTGGGCTATCTTCAACCTTTCTCTAATCAACCGTACCTTCTCTATAACCTCCATAATCATTTTGGAGCCAAAAAAGTCATTTACCCCACTTCAAACCATCCAACCGGTGATCTACAACATTTACTATAGAGTGCCTCAAAAGGAGCCCCACCAATACTAGAATGATAGCAATTATTATAAGCAAACTCAATAAATGGAAGATGATCATCGCAACTACCCTTAAACTCTAAAATACAAGCTCAAGCATATCCTCAAAAGTTTGGATAGTTTTTTCGACTTGGCCATCTATTTGAGCGTAAAAGATTGCATTAAGCTTTACCTTTGTTCCAAGACCTCTTTGGAAAGACACCCAAAAGTGTGAACTGAATTAAGCACCACGATCCGATATGATAGATAAGGGCACCCCATGTAATCTCATCAACTCATGAATGTACAATTTAGCATAGTCTTTGGCCCCATAAGTAGTCTTAACCGAAGGGAAATAAGCCGACTTTGTTATTCTATCAACTACAAACCAAATAGAATCAAAACCCTTTCTAGTCTTAGGGAACCGAACCACAAAGTCCATGTTAATTTCCTCCCACTTGCAAGTAGGAATCTCTATATCTTGGATTAGGCCACCCGGCCTTTGGTGTTCGACTTTGACACTTTGGCACTTATGACAATCGAATACAAATATGAAAATGTCTTTCTTCATACCTCCCCACAAAAACACATCCCTCAAATCTCTATACATCTTGGTAAAATCGGGGTGGATAGAATAGGAATAATTATGAGCCTCATCATGAATTTTCTTTCTCAAATCATCAACACAAGGCACACACAGCCTACCTTGGTACCTAAGTGTACCATCTCCCCCTTGCGAGAAAACCTCCATCTTGCCCTCTCTCACCAAGGCCTTCAATTCTAACAAGTAGATATCAAGATCTTGCTTTGATTTTACCTCATCAACCAAGGAAGACTTTGAACCATCAACAACCGCAATGCCACCATTATCAACCTCTTCCAACCTAACCCCTAATCTAGACAATCGTTGAACCTCCCTAGCCACCTCTTTGCCCCAATCATCTACATGAGCTAGGCTACCCATAGACACCCTACTCAAAGCATCCCCCATAACAATAGCCTTACTGGGACACCTATATCATTATCCTTAAGAAGTTCTGACCGCCTTCTTTCCCTCAAGTTGTGATCTTTATGAGTGAACACATATTGGAGACTCCTATGATCAGTAAACATATCAACATGCACCCCATAAAAATAATGAACCCAAATTTTCAAAGAAAAAACTACGACAATAAATTCTAGATCATGAGTGGGATAATTCTTTTCATGCACTTTGAGTTTTCTAGAAGCATAGGCTATTACCGTACCATTTTGCGTCAAAACACGACCCAAACAAATCCGGGAGGCATCACAATACATAACAAACCCTTCCAACCCTTTTGGTAGAGACAAGCTTATCCTTCAAGGTTTGGAAACTCCTTTCACACTCATCGGTCTACACAAACTTAGCCTTTTTCTGAGTCAACTTAGTCGTGGGAGAAGCGATAGAATAGAACTTATTCACAAACCTCTGGTAGTAATCTGCTAAGCCCAAGGAACTTCTAATGTCCGATGGGGCCAATGGTCTAGTCCAATTTCTAATCACATCCTTCTTTTTAGGATTCGCTTTAATATCATCCCCCGCTACCACATGACCTCAAAAGGCAACCTCTTTCAACCAAAATTCATACTTCTCATATTTAGCATATAACTTCTCTTCCATAAATCGTTGTAGCACTACCCTTAAATGAGCCACATGCTCCTCCTCACTATGAGAATAGATCAAAATATCATCAATGAAAACCACCACCAACAAATCAAACTAGGGTTTAAAGATCCTATTCATAAGATCTATGAAGATAGCAGGTGTATTGGTCAACCCAAAAGACATAACCACAAATTGATAATGCTCATACCTACTCTGGAAGGTCGTCTTAGGAATGTCACACTCCCTCACCTTCACTTGATGATACCCGGACTGAAGATCAATCTTAGAAAAGTGGTTACCCCCTTGAAGTTGGTCAAAAAAATTATCAATCCTTGGGAAAGGGTACTTATTCTTGATGGTAACCCTATTAAGTCGCCGGTAGTCAATGCACATTCTAATAGACCCATCCTTATTCTTCACAAACAACACCGGTGCATCCCAAGGTGATTGGCAAGGCCTAATAAAACCCTTCTCCAACAAGTCCCTCAATTGCTCCTTCAATTCCTTTAACTCCGCCGAGGCAATACGGTAAGGGGGAATAGAAAGGGAATGAGTATCGGGAAGGAGGTCTATGCCAAAGTCTATTTACCTTTCGGGAGGAACACCAGAAAGGTCACTAGGAAAGACATCAAGAAACTCATTTACCACCAAAACCGACTCTATAGGAAGGACTTTAGACTCAACATCCCTAACTCTCATAAGATGATAGAGACATCCCTTAGAGATCAAATTTTGGGCTTTAATGTAAGAGATAAACCTACCATTGACCAATACATCATGACTCTCCCACTCAAGGACGGGTTCATTTGGGAATTGGAATTTGACCTTACGGGTTGTAGAATCAATAGAGGCACAATATGCATGCAACAAATACATCCCAAGAATGATATCAAAATCAACCATATCCAACTCAATAAGATCACATGGCAATATTTTATACAAGATGGAAACGAGACAATTTCTATAGTCCTTCCTAGCAACAATAGATGCATCAATAGGAGTAGACATCTCATAAGACTCATACAACAATTCGGCCTCAACATGAAACTTTTTAGCAATAAGAGGAGTAACAAAAGAAAGAGTGACACCCGAGTCTATAAATGCAAACACATTAAAATAAAGACTTTTAACATACCGGTGACGAAATCGGGCACCTCATCAACCCCTTGTCTCCCTTGGAATGCATAGAACTGATTGTGCCTTAGGGCACCACCTTTTTGGCCTCCTCTACCAAAAGGAACCACATTAGCACCCTGGCCTTGAGGACGATCATTCTTACCCTTGTTGCAATTTCATGGATAATCAATCATCTTGTGGCCTACTTCTCCACAACCAAAACAAGCATTGGTATCCCTCAAGCATGGGGCACCATGACCCCTACCATACTTTGGACACACGGGTCTAGGCATAACACTACCACCCTCTTGGGGCCTTGGGTTTTCATTGGGAAATCTCCCACTAGGAGCATGAGAAGACCCTCAACCTTGGTGAAATTGGCCGCCCTTGTGACTTTGGAACTTACAATCGAAACGGGCCCGCTTGGCCTCATGACCCCTTCTCTTCCTCAATTTCTCCCCCTCCAGTTGTTCGGCATAAATCATCAAGTGGGACAAATCCATGTCACTAATCAACATGGCGGTACGACATTCTTCACTCACCAAATCAGATACACCCATCACAAACTTATTCATTCTAGACCTCGAGTCGGCAACCAAGTGTGGAGCATATTTTTAGTGACCAATTATAAAAAATCATTACTATATTAATATATAACACATAACAATAAATTATTTTCAGTGAACAAAAAAAACTAAGAGATGAAAAGAATGGATCATCTTATATCTCTTTGATTTACTATAAGTTTTTTATGAATATTTTACTATCTTTTTTCATTTTGAATAAAATTTAAAAATTTAATGATTGTTACTCGACCTTTTAGTATTTTTTTATCTACAAAACAAAAAATTTTAGGTTGAAATTTTCATTTAGTTTTAAACTTTCATCACTTAGTTGGGAATCCTTTTACTATTTAAATCTATTATCAATAATATATCTAAATGATTTTATTTTGTTTATATCATTACGTAAACAAATTTAGAGTCTACATAGCTTTCATATTTTACTTTCATCATTTATTTCTATAATTTTTCTTACTAAGACTTCAATTATGCAGGTAAGACATGTTTATGTCTTTCCATTGTTTTTAATAATATATAGATTACATGTAAACACTCCATCTATTTCATATTAATTGAATTTTTGAGAGTTTTTTTAATTGTTCAAAATAATTGAATTATTCAATGTTCAAGATAAATCTTTGAAATGTTTTCCTTACATGCCTTTTCATTTATTGAAGTTTCTATTTTATAGGAGATAAATTACACTATTTTGTGACTTTATATGATTTCACAAAAGACAATAATATAAATTATGTCCTAAAATATTATTCTTAATACATGTGAATTGCCTTATAAATTAAGTCAATTAAGATTTACAATCCTTCTAATATCGTAGAGATCTACATACTTATGATGTTCTAAAACTACACAATTTATCAGCTCGTAATAGGTTCTTAATGTTGGTTAAAGGCATATGAAAATGAATATCTACTTGGGAACTTTTACCAACAACCTATATGCTAAAACCATCTAAAACTTAGAGTTAATAAAATTAACCATATTTTTTAAAAATTGGAGCAAGTTTTCACTATTTCGAGCACTTCCAATAAAACATGATTAAAACAAAATCTTTTAATTCATAATTATAAGTTTAATATGTACCACTAATTCTTATCAATAGTGTGGTATTTCTTCCATTCATTTATGTTTATTAGTTGATTTATTTTTTTCGTCATAATATCATATAAAATTACTCACTTTATACAATTTAAGGAAAAAGAAACAAATGTAATTCATAATTACATTCAAACAACTAACCGAGATCATAAACAACACATAAAAGAGATTCAAAAAGTTACTTCACATATATAAAAATATGCAATAAATCCAACGCACCTAATGATCATTAATCTTGACAACAATTAAGACAAAGTCGTTATGAACTTATGAACTTATGAACTTCTTGTGTCCTTTACTCTTACCCCCACATCTTTCTTCATCTTAGAAACTTTGGATCTATCACATCTTTAGCTTCTATTTCAAACCATCCTTCATTGAATAATCTAACATAAATATCACTCATATGAAAAGCCTCATGTTAAATCATACTAATCTCTTTATTTTCATCTGCAAAATGTTCATAGTTTGAACTTAAATCCTATGAAACGATATATTAACATAGTTAGCCATGACAAATCATCCATCTACTCCTTCCATCTAATGTACAAACGTGTATTCTGTATTAGCCTTCCAAAGGGGGAATATCACTAAATGAATAAGTTAAAACATATATACACATCGAAAGAGGAAGGATAATAGGATTAAAATATTTAAATACAAAACAGGAAAAATCCACACTAATAGACATAAAATAAATTACGCCCAATATGATATATTCTGATTGCACAATTGATTTTGCTATGCAAAGAAGCAGGGGAAACAAAAAAAAACGGAATAACCTACGAATTTATTTAGTAAATTGAAACATACATGATAGATAGAAGAAGGGAAATATGCTTTGCATTGTTAGACCCCGTAAATTAAAGTAAGTGGGGGTGAAACGTAAATTTAAAAAAAATTTGTAACGATTACCGTGTAAACCAATGAGAATATGTTACGGTGTGCAATTATTAAGTTTTGGAGTAGTG
>JAPFFP010046288.1:0-11081 GCA_026153255.1 Solanum medicagineum
CAAGGTATGATACAACTTAGTAATTTGGAGGTCATCACTTAAAGAAACAAGCATTTTGGCAACTTGTTTTTCCCCTGAGTAGCCAAAACGATGTAGTTTGGGGGTTTAGATGGATTGGAAAAAGTCAAAAACACCGTTCATTAAAAATTGTCGATGTCATCCATGAAACCCCTTCTATGGGTCGTACTTTGTATCATGGGTTAGGGTGTCACAAAAGTTGAGCTACTGAAATTGCAGCTTTTGATCCACGAACATGCATTTCGGCTCATAGAAATACTTATGGGTCTTGGAACCCTTCGTAGGAAGCCCCTCATAATTAGAAAAAATTTGGCTCTCCAGATCCTCCACCTACGAGACCTACTTATGGGCTATAGGAGAATGTATCGATCGTCTGCTAATTTGTAAGTCAACTTCCATAATTTATCAATTTTTCACTAGGCACCTCCCATGATGCCACCTATGACCCATGGATTCTTTTATGGGTCGTGTACTGGCTCGTACAATCTGACCATTAGTAAATACTCAGTATTTCAATTTTCCAAGCCCAGAAACATGAGGGTGTTAAAATTAAAATAATGAGAAATGTCTAAAATATTCTTGAAAATATAACTATCGGGAATGACCACAAGACTCCCTCTATGGTATCCATTGATGAATCCCCACATATCTACCTAGAAGATTGAAGATTCAAAATCTAGGTTCAAAGTGATCAAATAAAGTCATCGATGATCGTTAAACATTGTCAAAATAAATTTTTATGATCAATGCTTGTGATGAGACAATGTTCAATCACAAGGATAAGATATAGGACCTTTCATAATTTCTAAGTTTGATACATAGCTTATCAAAGAACATGCCTATAAAAAGTATATTTCAAAATTATCTATGTAAGAATGACGTGTAGGCCACTTGGGTTGTTCTCTACACACTTATGATCTAGAAAGTGTTCATGGTTGAAACAAACAACAAGAGAATAAAAAATGATTAAAGTATTGATTGTGTGACTTATGTTGCCTAGGTATACACTAAAGCTTGACAGATCAATGATATCAAATCTGTTGAATGGCTAAGTATATCTAATATATGTTCAGTAGGAAACTTTTAAAGAAATATCTACTTATTCAAATGTAATTCATCCTTACTTTTGAATCACGCAGTTTTTTTCATGCATATGTTTTCATGATATAGCCATTTCTCATTCATATGAGGAATTATTGGGTTTGTGCTTATAATGACCTCCGGGCTCATTTTTCTGATTTTATATATTTGTACTATTTTGTCCCTCCTAGCTCTGTTGTAGCTCATAGATAGTGTGGGGATGGGCAGTACACTCTTTGAGATGATTGATTGAATTTAATGTGAGTTTTGCTCTTTTAAGAGGTTTAAACGAATAAACAACATTTAGAGATTTTGATGTTGCATAAAAACTTTGACAATTTCGTTGGCACTGGAAGGTCCATTTTTGCCTAAAAGAAAGGTTGGCTCGAATTTCGAGATCTTCATTTTGAGTGTAATCAATTAGGTGTTTCAACTTTAAAGTTGTGACCAAAAATTTGATTTCAGTCAACATTTCTGAAAAATGTACTCAAATAAAAATTTCATCAGTGCAGTTTGATTTAAAATATAATTTGGTCTAGAATGACCTTTGGTTCAATTCTAGAGGTGTTCAAAAAGAGTTTTTAGCCTTTATGCATTTTATTTATTTATTTATTTGAAAGTGATGACTTGAGTCAACATTTTAACAACCTTCATACTGGCGTTTTTCATCAATTTTGTTAAGTTCAGTTGCTGCTTTTAGTTGGATAGAATATTTTATTTCCATTAAACAGAGTTTCCAAAGAATTTCGAGCGCCCATCAGGTGAAATTTCTTCAATGGTGTTCAACTGATGTGGTGTTGTTTATGCAACACTATTACTATCTCCACTTTCGTCGAACCTAGGATGGATTCATGTAATGGTGGTTGTGTTATTCTCGAATTTGCATGGGGAGCTCCGTATTCGCGGAGAGAAGCTAGCAAGACCGCTACATTTGTGGGCTTTTTACTACATTCACAAAGGATGTGGAGCTAAACTCTGCATTCATAGAGAAAAAATTTCACCTTGTAATGTATTATATCAGATTTGTTTTTCAGTTGCATGTCTCATTTTGAGACTTGAATTTTAGGCGATTTGAAGAGAATTTCTTGATGGACTTTGGCGATTCTTGTTGGGCAAGTTTAAAAATCTCATGGGAATATTTTAGAATTTTCATATCCTTTAAAAAAACTATAAATATCATATGATTTCTCCTTATTTTTCATACTTGAACCTCTTTGGAATTTAAAATTAGTGGCACTGGTGTAGGTTTTTTTGGTGCTCGGATTGTGCCCATTTTCGAGGCATGAGTTTCTTGAGCTAATTGGAATCTTGTGAGGGAGTCAATCTTTTAATTTCATGCACAATTTCCAATATTGATTTTTGATCCACTCTAAATTTTGAAATGATTTTTGCAATATTAGTATTTTGGTTTTGTTTTGATATTTTCTTTGGTAATTTGATGGCGTGGCAGCATCCGTAAGATGCCTAGAAAGTAAAGGCTACAGAATAGCTGCTTTAGTGTAGTTTCAACCTTGAGATAGGTTACTGTTTCTACTTTTTTGATTTAGCTCGGATAGATTAAATATATTATGAGTAGTATCATATGATTAGGTTAAGATTTAGGATTTATTGGCTATAGTTGGTCCTTTAGTGGTATGATGGCCATCATTGGGCTGTTAGAGTAGCTTTTGGCCAAAACATATCTTAACTTAGGTTGGTTCATATTGCTTGTATCATTTAGTACCTTAGAAATGACTTATTAGGTGGCATGAAACTTAGGTTGATGTGTGTCATCTTGTATCAGTTATTTTGCCATTTTGTGAACTTTTTAGATTTTTGTTATTTTATGTTAATTATCAAATTATTATGCTTAAAGTCATGCACATGAGATGCTGGAGTTCCAAGTTAGTACTTTTAGTGCTTTAACGGGGATGACTCGAATTTGGGTAATATGTAATGATTGGGCATGATCCTTGCTTTTAGTTGGTTATTTTCGTGAAGTCTTGAAAATGGTTAAACAAAAGGTTATTTTGTTGGAAATAATTGAACTAGGGGATTTTCCAATATTGTTTAACTGAAAAATAAGAAAAGAAATGAGGAGTGCATAAATTTTTATAATTTCTACTATTTGTACTATTGATGATTTCGAGGTATAACCCTAGGTGGCCCATTGACGTAAGTTTAGGTTTCATTTATTTTTCTTATTGTTGATGAGTTTGAGGTATTATTTTGAGCAATTGTTTATACATATCCCAAATATGTGTATTGTTGATGAGCTTAAGATATTATTTTGAGCGGCTTGATACATCTTTCATTTGTTGTTTATTACTTCATCATAACGATGCATCTCTGTGCTTCCTGACTTTTCTGGATGTGGTTATGATTTCTTAGCCTTACCATTTTTGACTTTTTGTATTATTTATCTCACAGGGTATGTTAGCTCTAATCTTAGTTCATGGTATTATCCTTCTACTGTTAGTATCATCGTACTCTTTATATTTATGTTGATCTTTCTAAGATTTGTCAATCTACTATACCTACTAGGTACCTCATATTTTTGGCACTCATACTACATTTCTGCATCTACTATTAGTATCATTGTACTATTTATATTTATGTTGATCTTTCTAAGATTTGTCAATCTACTATGCCTACTAGGTACCTCGTACTTTTGGCACTCATACTACATTTCTGTATCTTTTCATAATGCAACTCCTAGTTTGATCCACATTTAAAGAGCATCAGATCACCCATAGCTATGACAGACTTGGATCGTGGTGAGCTACCAACATCCAGAGACTTGTTGCTTTTCCTCTCTCTGCACTAACTATACATTTTGTATTTTAATAGTCAATTTTCTTGTATTTTTTATAGTCTTTTTTACTTAGTAGCTTTTGTATAGGTGATAATAAGTTCGGGGTTTAGCCTATGCTGGCTTATCATTTGATTACTTTTGGAACTTTTCGTACATTTTATGGTGTACTTACATATCTATATTATGACCCGATTTATTTGTTTTTATTTATTTATTTATTATTATTATTATCATTTGTTTCCTTTATTCTAGGAACTTATTTAGTTTAGATTATTATCTTCTGCAAGTTGGGGTTTCGGTCTTGACTAACCAATTGAGGATTATAGTAGGCACCATCATAGTCCAAGTTTGAATAATGATAAAGTGGTGTTGAAGCTTTAGGTTTACTAGTCTCTGTCTAAAGCAAGTGCCTAGTATAGTCTGACAGAGCAATACATGACATTCATAACCAATTTTTGAGAGACTATAAGGAATATTTAGGAATAAATTCACCATCCTTATTTCAAGTCGTGTGGTGAAAAATGTAGAAATATCTAAATTTTATTTGTTTAATTTTTTCTCAGATGGCTAAGATGAGATCAGTCGCACATAGGTGAGAGCCTCCTGCACACATAAATAGAGCCCCAATTAGGAACAGAGGCTAATGTCAACATAAAGATTGGCACAGAGATCAAGTCACAACACCAACTCATCACCAAGAGTGGGCACCAATGCCAGAACCTATATTAAGGTTAAGCACTATTATAATCAGTCGGTTTAGGTAGATCATTCCCAGCCTCTATCAAGATTTACAACTATACTAGAATTACAAGATACATTGGATAGGATCCTTAGCTTCATTGAGGGCATGTCTCGGATATAGACATTGCTGAGTACATCAGTTGGGCCTCAAGTTTGAGATGAAGCATAGAGTTTAGCCCGATTAGGGGCATAACATAATTAAACCCCTGTGGCCATATCCTACTACTACAAACCCTTGTACAGTGGTTCAACCAATTATGACATTTATTTAGCCTATGGCAGCCAGACTGATTATGATTATAGAGGAGCAGAAGATGTTGGGATGGTTTAATAAATTGGGTCCTTCCAGGTTTTAGGTGCTTCGAGCGAGGATGCTCACGAGTTTTTGATCAGTTGTATAGACAGTTTGCATAATCTCAATTTGGTTAATTCCTACGGGATCAATTACACCGCTTTATAGCTAGATGTGACATTAAAGTATTGGTTGTGGTCTTATCTCAATTTTAGGCTGGTAGGATCGTCTCTAGTTTCATTAGCTCTATATTTTGAGGCTTTCTTGAAGAAGTACGTACTTGTAGTTTAAGGGAGAGGTTGAGTGATGAGTTTGTAGATCTAGTATAGAGATTGATGTAAATTGTAGTGTAGGAGGCATAGTTCTATGAGTTATCCTTATACGAAGCCATGATCCTGTCGAAAGAAGAAGAATGAGTATTAGTTTTTCAGGGGGGTTGTATTTTCCCCTTTAGTTAGACATAGAGTAGATAGTAGTGTCGGGATGCTCTTTTTTGTAGTTAGTAAATAATGGGCACTATTGAGTCTATATGTGATGAGGACTATGGAGGAAGCTATAAGAGACCATGTTGTTAGGGCAGTGGTGGATATCAGTACCATGGTGGGGTTCTTTGTATAGAGGTTATCTACAATAGTCTCTACCTATCACGATAGTTCAGGCCACTTTATAGATTATCTATGGTTGATCAATGGGTTCTAATGGTAAGGACATCCAGACTTCAGTAGATATCATGGGGTCAGCCTTTTGTTTATACATGGAATAGTTGTCAGTTATGATTAGTTGGGATCGACAGGCAACACTATGAGTGTGGCATGATATGACAACTTTGCTAGGGAGTTCCTTATGATCGATCACCACAAACGCTAGAGATAACAGGATCAAGCATATAATACTCCAACTCAGTTGACTAGAGGTGTTGTATAGGGTAGCGAAGGTGATTTTCAAAGTATCGAAGGTGGTCCTATAGAAGGCTAGTTTAGCAATCGATGTAGACGTACCATATGTATAATTTTTTGAGTAGGGTAGAGGTGGAGGCATAAGATTCTATTATCACAGGTACTATTTCCACCTCCCATTAGCCTGCATATGCTCTATTTGATTAGGGGTATACCTATTTATATATGTCTGCCTATTATGTTACTTGATTGGATATATCATGTGAGGCTTTGTTTGTGCCTATGTTTGCAGCTACCCCTGTAGGTGATTCTTTAGTAGTAGGATAAGTATATCAATTCCATGTGGTGGCCATATTGTCTATGATTCTAATATGGTAAATTTTGACTTGATACTAGGAATAGATTGGTTGTCTCTCCATCATGCGATTTCAGATTGCTTTTCCAATATAGGTACCTTGTGTATGTATTGTATTCCTCTAATTGTGTGGACTGGTAGAACTAGCCATATGTTGAGAGGTGTGATCTCTTTTCTCAAGGCTTAGTAGGTAGTAGGGAAGGTGGTGACTAGCCTATCTTGCTAATGTTTGTGATACAAGTGCTGACATACCTCCTATTGATTCAATTTTTATTGTTTGAGAGTTTTCTAATGTATTTTCTATCAATTTACCTAGTCATCCTCCAAATCATGATATTGATTTTGGTATTGATATTGATCCGACTATGCAACTAATTTTTATTCTACCATACTAGATGACTCTAAGTGGGTTGGAGAGCTTAAGGTGTAGCTTTAGGACCTCTTAAGTAAGGGGTTCATCAGAACTTGTGTGCCTCCTTGTGGTGCTCTTGTTCTGTTTGTAAAGAACAAGGATGGTACCTTGCATATGTGTTGACTATTGACAGATAAATAAGATTACCATAAAGAACAAGTATCAAATGTCACATATTAATGACTTATTTGATCAACTTCAGGGTGCAGCAGTGTTTTCTGTGATAGATTAGAGATTGGTTATCATAAGCTGAGGATTAGGGCAACAAATATTCTTAAGACAATTTTCAGGACTCATTATGGCCGTTATGAGTTCCTAGTCATGTTTTTTGGGCTGACTAATTCCCTGGCAACAGTTATGGATTTGATGAGTCATATGTTCAAATCCTATTTATACTCCTTTGTTATAATATTCATCAATAACATCCCAGTGTCATGACCCAAGCCTACCCCTAGTTATAACATGGTACTCGGAATTCTTTGGGACCCTAAGCTAACTATATGGTGTGCATAAACATACTAAATCGAGAAAAAAAAGAGGGTACTTGACAATGTAACGAGATGACCTAGGCCTAGTCGTTATACGACGAATGAGACCCCCGGAGGCACCTCATCCAAGCTATCTTTAATATCTCAAGCATTCATAGGCATAAAATTTAAGCATTTGTGGGATAAACAAAGAGGAGTCTATGGGGAAATATTATGACAATGAAGCAATATTAAAAATATTCATATTATCCAAAAGCATAATAACTACATTATGGACGGATGGAACCAGTACAGTCAGTTTCCATCAAATAGAAAAGACTCCAAACATTAACAACATAGAAAATAAAAGTCTCTAGTGGCTGGCAAATATATTAGTCTCAAATACATAGTTAGAATGGAAATTGGTAGAGCCTCAAACTAAGGGCTCACCATAGAACACTAGTCTTGATCGTCGGAGAACTAGCCACGAGCCGTTGGAGGGGCACCAGTCCCTACATGATTAAATCGTGCAGGAAATATATGCATTAGTACTTTTGGAATGTACTAAGTATGTCAAATGTAAATGCAAACATGAAATTATAATGCCATCATTCATAAGTAAAAACATATATACATAGGACAATAAAGGTAACTTAAACATGAGCTTAAGCATTTACAAGGAATAACACTCAATATGATCAAGAATTATGCATCAATGGAACGCATATGGTGGAACCAAGTCATCGATCATACATATTGTGGAAATGGACCATAATCGACATATGAGACCATGTGAGCTACTACATGAAATCCAATATGACCCCCTACATTGGCACGGGGAGACCACTTGTCGGGTGGAACTCCAACACTTCGCATGCATCATTATATGTATCATCTTTGGCCTATGTTGATCTACTAGCCTTGTCTACAAGGGCTCGTATGGTGGCACATGGTTAATAGGAAAAAGGGTTGCTTCTAGAGTTCCCTTACCAAACCCCACCATGATGCCCCATTTGTTGCTAAGTCATCCCACGGAATTCTTGAATATAAAATCAGTCAAGTCATGACACTTAGAATCATAAGTAGCTCAAGAGTAGCTTGAACTTAAGGTACCATCAAGTTAGTATTATCCTTTCATCTTGGGGGCCATTATAAACACCTTTTAGGGCATTATCAATATGCTTATATCTTTGATAAATCATAACTTTAAAATCTTTTTTTCATGCCTTAACCTTTATCATGAGTCATGCAAGTCTTAGCTTAAAACTTAGTGGCTAGTTAATAAGTGGAAGCATCATAAATCATGAAATCATGTATAGTCATGAAATATATGCTTGTTCTAAGCATAGTAAAATAGCCCACACTTCATCATGCAAACCCACATCATTAGGGTCATCATATCAATTCATGATACATGAAAACACTTAGTTGAACATCATATGGTAACATTAAAGCATATAGTAACATTTAAACATCATGAGATCATCATAACCAAGTATAGCAATATTGAAGGAACTTGAAGAAAAGGTAAAGTCATTATGTAGGACTTTATGGGTGAAAGGAGACCCACAAATCAACTCACATACCTTGGGAAAGCCTATAAAGACGGAACTTGAACTCTTGGGAAGAACCTTGAAACCCTAGCTTTTTGCCTTGCCTTCTAGAGAGAATATTGCCTTAGATATTTTTAAGAATATGGGAGAATGAAAGAAATGGAGAATCCTTAGGGTGTAGGATCTGATTTAGGACCTTGGAGTCCCAAAAATTATATGATTTAGGATTAAAATTGGCGAAAAGGATAAAATTGGTCTTTATTAAAACTGTCGAAAAGGATCCACAAAAGCACATTTATGGGTCATGGAACCACGAACTATAGTCCTAGTTGTCTTGGTCTCTATTTTCAATCTTCAGAAATTGTTTACCAAACCCTAACCATGAAATGCCTACTTAAAAGCTGTCAATTGATATATGGATCATGGTTGGACTCGTGGAGTCCTTTCACACTTACTTAAATTTAAAATTTCTTGGATCCTATCCACGAATACTTTCCATAGGTCGTGCATTGGTCTACGGATTATCCTGCTTACTATAGTCTTCTTTCCAGAAACTCCAAATTTCCTTCATATCTGGAACTCACACCTACGACCCCATATGCAAGTCATGAAAACTGCTACGGACCACCGCTGGCTTCATAGGTCACTTTACACTTTCTTGAAGTTAGTTTCCGCGGGCCCTGTCTATGTCTCGTGGTCTAAACCACAGACCATAATTTAGGCTTTATGGATTATTTTCTAAGCTCCTAAACTAAGGCTTATTACAATATCTCCGCTTTCTGAACATTCATCCCCTAATGTACTTAAACGTAGGCTCCAAGGAGTTAAATAGTAGCTAAAACCCCGCATGCATGCAAAAATGCAATTTAAACATCTTTTCATGAAATTTTCAAAATCCACATTCAAAATAAGTCTCAGAACAGTCCATAAACATAGACATGAGTGTAAACATCATGAAAAACTAAAATGCAAAGATTTAGTGGTCTTAGGAAAGAATATCTTAGCACCTTAGGCTTGAGTAGAATGGAATAGATATGGGTAATGTTTCACCATCTCAACTTCTAATTCCCATGTGGTACCCCTAGCTTGATGATTCCTCCAAAGCACTTTAACGGATGCATCTTTGTTGTTCCTTAACTTTTTCACTTGTCGATCTAAGATTTCAACTGGTACTTCTTCATAACTCAAAGTCTCTTCAAGGTTCACATATTCAAAAGGAACTATGGAGTTTGGATCTCCTATGAACCTTCTCAATATTGACACATGAAAAACCAGATGAACCAAATGAATCTCATTAGGTAAGTACAACTCATATGCCACTTTTCCCACCCTTGTCACTACCTTGGAAGGCCCTACATTCCTAGGGCTCAACTTCCACTTTCTTACCAAACTGGATCACACCTTTCATAGGAGACACTTTCAGATAGACCCAATCACCAATTTGGAACTCAAAATCCCTCCTTCTCTCATCAGAGTAGGACTTTTGCTACTTTAAGTCATTTGTAACCTTTCTTTATAAGTTTAATTGTTTTTCTTCATAGCATCCATGACAAAGTCTAGCCCTACCAATGCCACCTCACCAACCTCAAACCACCCAATAGGTGATCTACACCTTTCATAGGAGACACTTTCAGGTAGACCCAATGCTCATTCTAACTTCCCTTGAATTCTAACATATAAGCCCTTATATGTGTTCTTGTGTTCAGATAGTCTTCTCGACTTGCCCATTGATTTATGGATGCAAAGCGATACTGAACTTCACCTTAATACCAAGTTCCCTTTGAAAAGATTTCCAAAAATAAGAGATAAATTGGACTCCACAATCTGATATGACGAAAAATAGAACCCCATGCAACCTCACAAATTCTCGGATGTACAAGTGCACATAATCTTTGGCACTAAATATTGTTTTAACTGGTAAGAAGGGAGCTTACTTTGTCATCTAATCCACTGTCACCCATATGGACTCAAAGTGATTCTTGGTCTTTGCCAACCCCACTACGAAGTCCATATTGACTTCTTTCCACTTCCAAGTAGGAATATCGTTATCTTGGGCTAGGTCACCCAGCCTTTGATGTTCAACTTTGACTTGTTAGCAATTGGCATATTTGGACACAAATTTGGCGATGTCCTTCTTCATTCCATTCCACCAATAGATCTCTCTTAAGTCTCTATACATTTTCGTAGTGTTGGGGTGAATAGAGTAAGAAGAGTTGTGAGCTTCTTGCAATATCAGCTTCTTCAACTCGTCATCACTTGGAACACACAACTACCCTTGATATTGGAGTACACCATCTCCCCCTTGTTGCAATTCAACAAAGGTGAGATCAAGATCTTGCTTGGACTTAGCATCCTCAATCAAAGAAGATTCAGACCCATGAAGTACCATCACATAACCTCTTCCGGACTCATTCAACTTTACTCCCAATATATCAAACCTATGAACATCCTTGGCCAACTCGCTTTCCCATCA
>JAPFFP010046289.1:0-11080 GCA_026153255.1 Solanum medicagineum
AGTTTCGTGCCCTATTTTGCTTGTTTCGACCAAGGGCATTGGCGTAATAACTCAATACCCATTTAAACGTGAAACCTTCATTCTTTGACCATTCTTCAACGACACTCAAAAACCCTCTCTAAACCTCTCCAAAACTTCATCAAATCCCCCATTCAAATTCAAGGATCTCAAGAAAAACTTTGGATTTCAAGAACCCAACACAAACATCAAGTTTTTCTCAATTTAATTCCAACGAATTTCAAGGTTAAGCTATGTGGGTTTCATTCATGGATTCGTTTCACCCATGAAGCCAAACCTTTCCTCCTTATCAATTTCATGATTTTAATGTCGAATACTCTATGGATAAACTTTATTATGCATTATATATGTTGTTGGAGTTGGATTCTTCAAGTGTTGAATAAGTATGCATGAACGTCTATTGAAGCTAATTTCCATGAGTTGATTTATGCTTGTTGAGGCTACACATTATATGAATTATGAGACTATGAACGTTGGTGAACCTTTTAGATGAATTTCACAACTTGAGGGAGTTGATTTTGAAAGAGGGAGTTGATTTTGAAAGAGGCCCATAGTTCGTCCTACTCTATTCACCCCCGTTCCACAAAAATGTATAGAGACTTGAGGGAGATTTATTGGTGGGGTGGTATGAAGAGGGATATTGCCAAGTTCATAGCCGATTGTCACAATTGACAACAAGTGAAAGCTGAACAC
The DNA here is from genome assembly GCA_026153255.1 of Solanum medicagineum. Taxonomy (NCBI): domain Eukaryota; kingdom Viridiplantae; phylum Streptophyta; class Magnoliopsida; order Solanales; family Solanaceae; genus Solanum; species Solanum medicagineum. The sequence goes on from JAPFFP010046289.1 coordinate 712, forward strand.
CAAAGGGCGGGTGGCCTAGCCCAAGACATAAAAATTCGTACTTGGAAATGGGAGGAGATTAACATGGATTTTGTGATTGGTGATACACCTAAACTTACACTCCAAACAGAATAGTAAAGCGGTCATTGATCAAATATAGAACTCAACCGTAGTTGAGGTCGATCCCACAGGGAATGCGTGAGAATATATCTATTAGCATCGTTTTCAGATGTAATATCTATTCCTGAAACAAAAGTGCATAAAGTAAATATGGGGGTTTTGGTTTTTTCAAACTAGCTTACTAAAGTAAAACAATAAATGAGTGCAAGAATGACTAGACTTCAAATAATTTATGCGAAGCTAGGATTGTATTCCCTGTGACAACTAATGCGATAGCCGAATCTAGTGGTAAACTCGTTCATGATTTCATATATAAGATCTAACAAGTTATGTAACATATAATTCACCTCTCGGTCCCTCTTAAATGCATATCATTCATCACCTTTCGGTCTCAGAACGTCTACGTATTTACCCTTGTTGTTTATCCCAGAATACTCTCACCTTTCGGTCTCAAGTACTTAGACTGGGTTAAAAACCTCGAATTTCCATCGTAGAACTCTTTTCCTAATCAAAACATTCCTTTCGGGCATGCAAAGAATAAAGGCTGACCCTAATGCGTCGACTTATCAAGGAAGAAACTATAATGAAGATTACTACAATATATACGCTAATCAATCCCGAAATTTACCTCATATTCGCCTATCTTATTGATTTATCATGGTTCCCACAACCCTAGTTGTGGGTTTAGCCTAACATATTCAAGAAATAAAACTCGAAACGATACAAGGAATTCATAATAGAAGACTTACTATTAAAGAATCGATGAATCCACAAGCTACAAGCTTGAATTTGATAAGCAAAAGCCCAAAATCTTGTGAAATCTCTAAGAAATAATATTTTTCAATGTTTTCTAGATCTAGCCGTCTAAGACTAACTAAAACTAAATAAAATAACCATTTATATATAAAGAAAACCTAATCCTAATAAAAATAGGCAAAAACCGTCGTCATGGACACGGGTCACCACTGGCCCGTGTGACGGTAGACGGACCGCCAGATGGTCCATGTGGCTGTCTTTAGCCTCATCTTCCCTGCTCATTGTGTGCTGCTACACGCTCAGGCAAACGACCCATGTGAAGTGCGACGGTCCGTGAGACGGACCGTCTGTCATGTGTTTGCCATTTTTCGCTCAACTTCTTCCACACGCCTCCACGTCACGGGCCGTGGTTAATCACACGGTCCATGACACGCACCGTCTGACCTCCCTTAGCCCATTTTGATAGCTTTTTGATGGTGTCCTTGTCACATCATTTTGACGGTTAGCTGCACGACTCGTCTGACTCCCAACGGTCCGTGGGTCATGCCGTCTCGTGCCACTTGGCCAAAATCTTCCAACTTTCGACGAACTACTCCTTCACGTCATTTTGACAAATATCATAGCGACTCATTTCACGTGCTACGGTCCATGGCACGTGCCGTGGGGCTTGCCTTCACCAACTAGCCAATGCCATCAGCTAAGTGTGAGGCCACGATGGGCCTCACGGTCCGTGTAGGGTACACGAGCCATGTAGGCCCCCATGTGCCCATATTTGGTTCCATTTTTGCTCCTCTTTGCACTCTTTTTTATCCTTTTTCTTTCGTACTCTCATTCTTCCATGCCTTAGTCTTTTTCCTGAAAAACAACAAAAACAAATATCAAAATAACAAGTTTGCTTGAGAACTCGTAAAAATTCTTTATTTAAAGCGTTATACAAGTCGTATTTCTATGACTCATCTATTGGGTTGCAAAGACTAGGAAATACTTTGATTCTCTTTGGGTTATTGTTGATAGAATTACAAAGTCGACTCATTTTTTACCAGTTAAAATAACTTATGGTGCCGAAGATTATGTCAAGTTGTATATTAATGAGTTGGTTAGATTGCATAGGGTACCCTTGTCTATTATTTCGGATTGTGGTGCTTAATTGACTTCTCATTTTTGGAGATCCTTCGAAAAGGATCCTGGTATCAAGGTAAATCTTAGCATGACTTTTCATCCTCAAACGGATGGTCAAGGTGAAGGAACAATTCAAACTCTTGAGAATATGCTTAGGGCTTATGTTTTGGAGTTCAGGGGTAGTTGGGATGAACATCTTCCACTTATTGAGTTTGCTTATAACAATAGCCACCACTCTTGTATTGCCATTATTCCCTTTGAAGCATTATATGGAAGCCGTTGTAGATCCCCAGTTGGGTGGTTTAATGTGGGGAGATGGCCTTGTTGGGCCCGGATTCGGTTATGGAGCCCTTGAAGAAGGTGATGTTGATACGGGAGAGATTGAAGACGGCTCAAAGTAGGCAAAAGTCTTATTACGATGTGAGGAGGAAAGACCTTGAATTTAATGTTGATGATTGGGTTTACTTGAAGGTCTCATCCATGAAGGGTATAGTTCGGTTTAGCAAGACAGAAAAATTGAGCACAAGGTTTGTGGGCCCTTATAGAATCTTGAGGGAAAGTGGTAAGGTTGCATATGAATTGAAGTTGCCTACGGATATGAGCGTGGTTCATCCGGTCTTTCATGTGTCTAAATTGCGGAAGTATGTGGGTGACCCAAGTGTTATAGTGCCCTTAGAGGTGGTGGGATTGTGGAGGATAATTTGACCTATGATGAGGTCCCGATGGAGATACTGGATAGGCAAGTGAAAAGATTGAGGAACAAAGATGTGGCATCCGTCAAAGTCCTTTGGAGGAATCATCAAGTTGAAAGTGCCACTTGGGAACCCGAAGCGGACATGAAAAAATGATACCCATACCTCTTTCACTCTGCTCAAGTCAAAGGTAATCATTTAAGTCCTATCTATAATTTCGGGTCTTAAGTTTCAGCCCTCACGTCATTTTTGCATGCATGCATGTTGATGTTGACAAATTTTGATGATTTTGATGCATATATATGAAACTTTTAAGTATGATGTTTAAATGCATTTGTTGCATTCATGTCGAGCTGGAAGTTTTCATAATTACTTCTCTTACACATGTTTCTTTGACATTCGGGGACGAATATTCCCAAGGGGGAGATAATGAAATACCCCTCATGTGCCTCGAAAAGCCCTGTAAGTGTATTTCTTGAGTATCTCAAAACTTGTGCGTGATTTTGGAAATCCGACTTCATATTCTTGTTCAGGGGGTAAAATTGAGTGGGAAAAGGGTAGCTCCCAAATTTTAGAAGACTTATTGCGAAAAATAATTTTTGCAATGGTGGCACAAAAATAGTGTGCATCCACGCCCCAGGCATGATGCGGCCTGGGCGTGGACATGCACAATTTTGTGCCTTATTTTGCTTGTTTCGACCAAGGGTATTAGGGTAATAACCCAATGCCTATTTAAATGTGAAACCTTCATTCTTTGGACATTCTTCAACTCTAAGACACTCAAAAAACCTCTCTAAACCTCTCCAAAACTTTATCAAATCCCCCACTCAAATTCAAAGATCTCAAGAACAACTTTAGATTTCAAGAACCCAATACAAACATCAAGTTTTCCTCAATTCAATTCCAAGAAATTTCAAGATTAAGGTATATGAATTTCATTCATGGGTCCCCTTCACCCATGAAGCCAAACCTTTCCTCCTTGTCAATTTTCATGATTTTAATGTTGAATACTCCATGGGTAAACTTTATTATGCATTATATGTGTGGTTGGAGTTGGATTCTTCAAGTGTTGAATAAGTATGCATGATTGCCTATAGAAGCTAATTTTCATGAGTTGATTTATACTTGTTGAGGCTACACATGATATGAATTATGGGACTATGAACGTTGGTGAATCTTTTAGATGAATTTCATGACACCCAAAAGTGAGAGTTTTACTACTATGTTGGTGGGTTGATTGGAATATATTTCAAACGAATTGATTTTTTTCTCCTCCCACGTTTTACATTCTTAATGACATGATTTAAGTTTATTTTGTATATTACTCACCATATTTTGACTAAAGTATTTAACAAGGGCCTACGTTGATGAAAGTGTTATTGTGAGGCATGAGAATTGTGAACATTGTATATTGTGAAAGGTCATTATGCATACTATGAGCTCGTAAGAATGTTGCAAGTATATGACCAATGTGAAGCCCTTGTATTATCTACCGAAAAGATCATGCCGTAAAGTAGAATAATTCACGGCTCCTATCGAAAAGATTGTATCGTAAGGTAAGGACATCTTTCCTATCGAAAAGATGGTATCTTAAGGTAAGGACATATCTCCTATTGAAAAGATGGTATCATAAGGTAAGGACATCTCCTTACCGAAGAGATGGTATCATAAGGTAAAGGCATCTCTTAATTCCTACCGAAAAGATTGTATCATAAGGTAAGAACATCTTATACCACCTACCGAAAATAAAGGCTATATGTCGTAAGGTAGGGATATTGATGACACTCTTCGAAAAGGTTATACCGTAAGGTGAGTGAGTGGTTTATTTGTCCATTCTCATGCATATTTGTGTAAGGCATTGAACATATGTTTCATATTAAGTTTATACCCATTGGTTATGATCATGTGTCAGGATTATTATAACATACCTCCTTTGTTGAATTGCACCCCGCACACTTAGTACATTCTAAGTACTGATGCATACCCTATACCTACATGATGTCACCGTGTAGGAATCAGCTCGCCACCGATTGATGAAGTCCACCACGGGTTCATCTTTCCTTTGCATAGAGATCCCGTTGATCATCCTTCTCCACGTGGCTAGTCGAATCGTTAGAAGTTAGCTCTTGGTGAGTCCTCACATCCGAGGATGATATCTATTTTCTTTCAAGTTTGTGTTGAGACTTTATCTTATATTTTAGACACTTATCTATGAGGGTAAGCCCAAGAGATGTCTTGGCTCCCGCCTATTAACTAGTAGAGGTGTTGTTAGATATTGAGATATTTTGTATTATGGAGCTTGAATCCTTATGGTTATGCTATTATGAAAGACTCCTTTAGCCCTGGTTCCCTTCTTATTAATGTCGCTTGATGTTGTTTCTTTTACTTCCGCAACTAAGGATGTGTGTATGATGTGCCACGAGGCTTGTTTAGGGTTTCTTTGGGTTCCCCATTTGTCGTGTCACTTCTAGACCCTAGGGTTGGGTCGTGACAAATGTAATGTGATGGTTATTTCATGGATTGTAAGCAATGTTAGCAAGGAATTAGTAAGTGGACTCTTATTTCAATCTGATGCGGCACTAGTGTGGGCGGATCTGAGGGAACGTTTTGACAAAGTGAATTTGTCTAGAATTTTCCATCTTCATATAGCCATAGTCACACACACTCAAGGTATTTCTTCTATTGTTGTATATTACTATTCATGCTCCAATAGTAAAGCTGTCGTAGTCAAGTATAAACCTAATCAAAAAAGGTTAGGGTCGAATCCACAGAAAATACGAGCCTTGACTAAGTTAATCCACTAACAATCATTTCAAGCATTGATCACTATATTCTCTGAAATTGGGGGGGGGGGGTTGTGATTCAAAATGAAGAACAAAAATAAACATTACACTTTTATGAAAGAAGACAATCAAATTGAGGAACAACTTGGGAATTGTGTTCCCCATGATTCATTGACTCAATTACCTTAGATAACATAACTCTAATTAGGAATTCACATGCAGGATGGTAACTTAGGTTCTTCCAGCCCTCTTGTGAAGGTGAAGGTCGAATTTTAACATGACACTTGATCGGCAAACATGGTGTCCCAACTAACTGTTACCCATTGTCCCAGTCAACCTCCCCTTAGTTAGGTTTGGTTGATTAGACGAGAACATATCAATCGAATCCTGTTATCTACTTTCCTTTTCCTCTTCATTATTACCTTGGTCAGGATCATGATAATAGGTGGGGTTTGGTGTTGGCCACCACCAAACAACAATCAAAGCGAAGGGAAATAAACAATACACCCAAAAACCCCCATCAAAGAAATGCACAAAGTCTAGGTTATTTCAAGTCAACTACTCATGGTTCTCACAAAGTCTATGTTATTTTAAGTCAACTACTCATAGTTCTCATAACCCCAAGTTGTGAGTGTTTAGCTACTCATGGCTAAGGCAAAATCAACAACAATGAATATGAGAGATATAGTTGAGAGATTACCCAAAACAATGAAGAACAAAAACACCTTTGAGTTGAAAATCATTAGCTTGGATTAATGGAAGATAAGTACAATGTGATTTTCAATCCCCCAAAATGAGTCTTCAAATAAACAAATGAAATCTACACTAAACCCTAGAAATATTCAAGAGAAATTATTCAAAGTGATGGGATCTGAAAAATATTCAAAGTCTCTAGCTAAAACCCTAACATTAACTATTTATACTATTTACAAAAACGCCCTAAAAATTAAATAGAAAATACAGTTGGAAGCAATTACGCCTCGCAGATATGACTCGTAGGGTGACATACGAGTTGTAATCGGGGTTTCGTAGTCAGCAATTGGCATTTTAGACTTGACTGTTATGACCCACTGTTACGAGTCGTTGCTTGGGCTACGACTCGTATGCTCTTCTCGTAGTCTAGGCCTGCAATTCTTAGTCCAAACTTTTGGCTCACTGTTACTTGCTACGATCCCCACCTATACAAGTCGTAGTGAGACCTACGACTCGCAAGGTGGCCTCGTATGGCTGACCTTCACTTTGCAAATTCATAATTTTGCTCACTGTTTCTTGCTACGAGGGCACCTTACAACTCGTAACTTGGGCTATGACTCGTAGGGTGACTTTATGTCCTGTACTTTAGCAAAATCTGCAATTTTCTCCCAAAATCATGCCAACGTGTATTTTCTATAAAAACAACCAAATACATATAAAAACCATAAAAAGTCGCATTAAGAACTTGTAAAATCCCTTATTTCAGGCATCAAATCTACTGTATTTTGACAGCACATCAATTACTCGAGATTGAAAGATTTATGAAATGAATTTGATTCGATAGTACCATCTCCATCTTGTGACTGTGTCAAGTCAAAGGAGTACACAGATAGTATGAGTAAGCAAAATTACTACAATTTCTCATGGGCCTGAATGATAGCTATGGCCTGGCCAAATCCTTATGATGAATCCATCACCTAGTGTAAATCAATGCTATGTTATAATAGTGCAAGACAAGTCTTTTGATACATTAAATGTTAAACTACTCCTTTTATATTTAGGAATCTTTTGATAGATTAAATTTTAATCAATTAATTATTTGGCTTTTAATTATTCAACTCTAAATTATTACTTTATGTATTCAAACTATTGATATATCTATATAATAAGCAATTAAATTAATTTTCTCATCTTTATCATTTCACAATAAACTAAACTATTGCATCAAACTAATTGTATTTATTTACCTTTGTTTGAATATTATATTATTTAATGGCAAATATTATTTTGTATATAAATTTTAAATTAACGCAGTACATGCGTGCAAAGCATGTATACTGAACTAGTTATAATGAAAAGGATTTGAAAATGTAATGAATGGGAAAGTAAAATGTGAGAGATCTCAGGAGTGAGTGAATAGTAGCAAAAGGAATGTAGAAAAATCAGGACTTTGTTACCACACAACAGACACGTATTAGGATGTAAATATTTTGAGTAAAATAAAAGTCCTGCAATTGCATGTGAAAGACAAGTAGTCTACTATATATTAATGGAACAAGGGTAGAACAAAGAGGCATTGAATGATGAAGAAGTGAATGTTTGATGGGAGGAGGAGGTGAGAGGTCACGTTGTAACAACAAGTGAACAAACTAGTGCACAAACCAAGCAAAGAATCACAGATCTAAAATTTTCTAAAAAGTGAGGTAACATTTCTTATATTTAGAAAGTTTCTTTTTCTTTGTCATTTATTAGTGTCTTCTTCAAAATTAGTGGCAATTTGTTTTGTACATCATTTAGTCTCCTTCGAAGGTGATTTAGAAGAAATAATGCATGTATTAGTTTTATGTATTTATAATGATTTGTTGTGTATTATTTTTTAGTTTATGTGTAATTAACGCTCTCATTAGTTCTATTGAGGTGTGTATCATTAATAAATGAAGTGGTCAATTGGTGGGCTGTATAAAATTAGTTCTAAATAGAATATATTAGTAAGTTTATTTTAGTTATGTTTACATTGATTATAAAGAGATATTATGCATTGTTTGGTTTGATTTGGTTTGATTTTAGTGTATTAACATGGTTTAAGAATCCATTTGCCTCAATCAATAGCCAAATTAATAAAAAATCAAAGTTTTCCCCTTCGATTTCATACCCTAAACGTCATAATCTAGTCAAATATGAGTTCACAATCTCAATACGAAGCTAATGACACTAAAATCAAGTAATTCAGATGAAAAGAGCAAAATGATCCAAAAATCTCATCCCAGAAAAGATTCCCTAAAACTGAAATTTTTTATATAAAAATACTCCCCTAGTAATAGAAATCTAATGGTAAAAATCGTTTTGAAAAAATGAGTTAAAATGAACTCACAATCACTATTTTTCTATCAAAAATCAGTGTCCAAGAAAATCTCAATTTCTCATCTTAAAATCACCAAATTTCATGTTAAAATTCAATAATAATCAATGATAAATGAAGAAATGGGTTAGAAATATGTTATCCAATAATTTTCACGTGAGAAACCTAGCAAAATCTCCCAAATTCGAACTTCAGAATGTTAGAAACGATGAAAAAATATCAAACCCGAAACTTAAAAGGGGTCTATTGTTCCACGTCCCATTACACTTCGCGATTGTGGAGGGAGTACCGCCATCGTGGGGTCAATAATCATTGACCACGCGAACGCGGAACTCCCTCCACAACTGCGAAGGTCGAGGGGGGTGTTAGAGCATTGCAGGCGCGATAACACCTTCGCAATCGTGGATGTCAACAGATCTAAGCCTTTGTGAATGCAAGGCATGACCTGAGGGTGACAAATATCAGATAAATCAACCAAATTCTAAACTCGATACGGCCCTCGTGATTCATTCGAAATCTCGTCAACATAAAGCAGATGTGTAAACCCCACCAAATTTGACATCCGGACTCAATGACATTATCGAAATTCAATTTCGAGGTCTCTCCCACCCGGAACCCGATAAAGCTCATTAAAACTAATCAAAACCGCAAATACCCAAAATGTCCTTGGGAATTTAAAAATTTCAACGGGACCATTTCTAGAGTTAGTTTTATCATCCGAAACTACTAAAACTGTCGAAATTCTGATTCGAGCTTCCGAACTCCGAATGTCGACCAAGTCAAACTTATTTCCAAAAAGTTAACTAAATGTCCAACTTTGGGTCTAAAATCCTCGTTTTAACTTTGAATTCAGTTCCGTTAGTTCTCTAGACCAAATTTCACATTCCAGGATTGATAGAATTCAATTTCGAGACTCGAATATCAAGATGATCTCAAAACTCAAAATCTTTGCCTTTTAAAAACTCTTTATTTAGCACAATTCCATCTTTTTACTAGGTTTTCAAAAGTCAACTTTTCAACTCATTCAAAAATGACTCAAAGCAACTTTCGGGAAGGGCAAAACGACAACTTAACTGAAAATACAACAAATGACCTTCAGGGTTAGTACAATAATTTATGGGGTGTTACAACTCTGATAATTAGTTTTGGTGTAATTAGAAATAATTATATTATCTGGCCTATTTAGTTGGACAAGTGATTACTTGGTTACAGTTGATGTAATTGATAGGATGTGATTACACTCCCCAATTCACAAAGATAGACTATGAATTACTGATAATTATATGGTATAATCACAAACTGGTTACTTTATTTCTTTCTTTTGTTTCTATTTTTATTTTGATTTATTTTATCTCTATTATTTGAAATTCTTTTTATTTTTATTATTCTAGTATTTTTTAAAAAAGATATAGTTATTTTATTTTATAATATTTATTTTCATTTTCTTCTCATTCTCAACCTTCAATTCTTGTGATATCATGAAATTTTTTATATTATCATTTATTTATTTATTTATTTTATATATTTATTTTTCATTAGCATAAAATCTTCTAATTTTTAAATTAAAATTAAATTCATTGTTGAATAAGTAATAAACTTGCATTTTTTCCGTTTGAATCATATTTATGCACGTTATATTGAAATTTGACATAAGAATATTATGTTAATCTTTTTATTTTGAATTTATGTTATATTTTTAATTTCGTCTATTTAGTAGTATTGACGTGATATTACACATTATAAGCCATTTATTTTTCTGCTTAAAAAATAAATGGCTTGTAATGTGAAATGTCAAGTCAACACTACTAAAAACAAATGAAACTAAAAATATTACATAACTTATAAATTCAAAATAAAAAATTTAACAT
>JAPFFP010046290.1:0-11079 GCA_026153255.1 Solanum medicagineum
TATTCATTATATCATTGACTTGTTTATGTCTTTACATAGTTAGTTTCGATATTGATTTAATGACACTTAAGAATTAGTGAGGATCTGATAAATTGTAGAATTTTCCCCTATGACTGGAATGTGGGATAAATGAGGATTATACTATCATAGGCTTTGATCATAGCATTTTCGGCTAGTGTAATTGTGAAGGTTATGACTTAGGTTATAGTTGTGGGGGCTTGCTTGGAGTGTTGGGGGTACCGTTATTCTATATTACTTAATTTTGTGTTTATTAGTTTACTTGCGGAGTACCGTGTGTTTGGTACTCACCCCCTTGCTACAACAATTTTGTAGGTTGCAAGCTCGAATTGTCGTGTACCTTTTACTCTTCCTTGCCGAGGTTTTTTGTAGAGATTGTGAGAGGTAGCTGTTTTCCATCCCAGCTGACTTCTTACTCCTACTTATGATTTTGTTCTATTCTAGAGACAATGTCATTTGATACTTGTGTTTCTTTCAAATCTATTGTAATACATTAGAAGTTTGTGCACGTGACAACCGGGTTTTGGGGAATTTTCATTAAGTTGACTTATTGTCCATAATTGAACTTTTATTTTTATTATAAATCCGCATTTTTAATGTTATAGTTGGGTTGTAGGCTGACTTGTGTGGGTGGGATAAGACGAGTGCCATCACGCCCATTTTTGGGTTGTGACACAGGACTCCTACATCAAGCCAAGTTCAAAGGAATTCCATTTGGCTAAATTTTCCATAAGAATCAATGGAAGGGTCAACTTTAAATGGTTATATCTCTTAGCAGAAAATGAACTGGGTGTCCCACGACCTATCTAATCGAAGCTCTTCGAATTACCTTCCAACGCATCTGGTTTTACCTTAGTTAGAGTTCATGTGAAGAAGTTATGTATGTTTTTGTAAAACTCGTTTGTGCAGTATTTTCTGAAAATTGACTAAGTATGGCATACGAGAGGATTTCACGGTCCGTGAAACCTTGTACGGACCGTGAGACCTCCCCTGGCAAGGAATGTGATTTTTGCTTCATTAATAGTCTTTTTGTAATTGTTGCTTCTCCTAAGGGTCTTTTATTATGACTTTCTATGCTATCTTAAGACTTCCTAAAGACTTAAACCTTATCCCTCTCATTCAAATTTATCCCTCACATTTGAAAAGTCCTCTCAAGTCTCTCTCTCAAGAGAACTAGTGGGAATCAAACTTATAAATCAAGGAAAGCTCATTCCTCCTTCAAATTCCTCTTGAAACTCCTTCATTTGTCAATGTATGATGGTTTGATCCTTGGTTCCTTTCAATCAAGGAGACCCAAACTATTTTCTAGCAATTTTCATGAATTCTGTCTACTTTAAATTGGAGGTGTTAAATATTGTGATTCCTTAAATTCAAATGATACATGGGTTATGTTTATTTACTAATTTTAAGTTATAATATGATGAATTACATTGCATTTATGAAGTTATGAATATGCATGTCCCTTTAAGATTGTTCTATGTATGAGTGATCTATTTTATGTTTTTAAATGCAAATTTACTTATGTTTTTACTTGAATCTTACAATGTATTTGTTGAATTAAGTTTGAATCTATATTACCCATGCCTTTCTCACCTTATTCATAGCATACGCATTCATGTTCATGGATCTTATGGAAATTATGAAGTGGGTTAAGCCCAATTTTTTTTATGTATATGATTTTGATAAGATTATGATTATGAGAAGAATGTGATCACATACATATCTATTGATTAAGGCCCTGTGAGCATTTTGGGTGCTTGCACCATATTGTTTATATGAATGAGCTATTCCTAAGGACGAATATAAGATACGATTTGGCTTTTAAGCCCACATGTGCATTGAAATGACTTACTCTTGAAATCATGTATGTATATAAGTATTCTCGTGGGATGTTTGACTTAGCACCAATGGATTGGGGGTTCTCTCCCTTTCCTTGAACTATGTTTCAGCATAGGAATGATGGCCATCTATGAAATGACTGAGTCATAAGGGATGACTATTCATTTATGATATGATATAATATAATATGCTTGATTAGAAAATCCTTCTGAAATGACCTGGTCATAAGGAAGGTGGCCACCATATATGAAATGACTGGGTCGTAAAGTGTGGAGTAGGTTACCTTTGGCAAGTAATCTTCTCTAACCGATGGGAGGTCAACATCAAATAAATCCATGTAATAGCTCGCATGCATTTGGAATGTCAGTTATGGTCTAATTCCCACTATGTCTGAGCATTATTTGCATTTCATACATCATGAATTTCATGGCATATTGTTATATTATATTCCTTTAATCATATACTTCTTCCTATATTGTGTGCCCTTGTCATCTAACATTGAATGCAGGTTTAATAAGTCATATGCATTGCATCACGCATACTTAGTACATTCAAACACACCAACACATACTTTTACCTACATGATCTCACCATGTAGGGACCGAGGACTACGATCATCCACCGTAGGACTTTAGCTTGGATATCAAGTTTTGTTTGTTGTGGTAAGTCCTATCTTCCAAGGACAAACCACCATTTTTCTACCTTGTGTTGCTTTTGCTTATGTTATCATTACTTTGAGGGTGAGCTCATGACATGTCTTAGCCCCCATTCCATCTTATGACTAGAGACATTGTTGGACATCTTGTAGACTCTTGTCGAATTTATATGTTATGTGTTGTATTTGGAGCCTATGATTATGGTTATCTATTGTATATGACTATTATGGATTAATTATAAAAATTATGATAAGTTTGTATGTTTAACATGGAAATCTGGAAAGTCCCAAGTCCCGTATTGCCCCATAGAGTGACTCATACATACCCACCCCTTAGTCTTTATATGCTACATGTTATGTGAATCCATGTTAATCCCTTTCTCTATGACATCCCCATAGCATTCATCCTACATTCCCGTCCCTTAGAACTATGTGTTTATTATTCGTATGCGCTGCCGAACTTATGATGTGAATATGGATAATCTCTAATGAATAATACCCATAAGCAACACAAATTTGAAAACATGTAATTTTCATAGAAATGGAAGATTGGGCTTCATGGGTGAAAGGTACTCATGAATAAAATCCACATACGTTAGACCTTTAACTTCTTGAAATTGAGTTGTGAAAGACTTGAAGTTCGGAAGTGGGTCTTGGAATCCAAAGCTTGCTCTGGAGTTTCCTTGAATTTGTATTGGGGTTTTGATGGAGGCTCTGGAGAGGATTTGAGAGTGTATTCCAATGGGGAGGAGTGAATTTGATCTTTAGGAATAGGGTCAGGTCTTTAGGAAGTGTTACGATAGCATAGGAATTCTCAAAATACCTATAGAAATGGCTAAATTTATGGAATGCCATTAATGAGGTGGAATTTGGCAAAAATCCGTATATAACCCTTCACATACAAGTTTTACGAAAACGGGAATAACTTCTTCATTTGAACTCTAAATAAGGTGAAACCAAGTGCATTGAAAAGTTAATTCAAAGAGATTTGATTTGGTAGGTCGTGGGCCACCCATTTCGTTGTGTACTAAGAATATGTCCCTTTAAAGTTGGCCCTCCTACCGGTACTTGTGCAAAACTTAGCCAACAGAAATTCTTTTGAACTTGGCTTGATGTAGGGGATCCACGATGGTCTTAAAAGACATAAATAAGTTTGAATTAGATTTAAATGAGAGATTGAATCTTGAATGAGGTTCTTGAGACCCTGAAGTGAGTTTGGGACACTTGAATTGGGTGAAATATTTGTCTAAGTATTTGAGAGAGTATTGGGGAATGTCTTGTATGGTATAAAAATGAAATATGGCTAAGTATAGTTATTTTCACATTTGGGAACACTTAGGCCCAAGACCAAAAAGTCTTGGACCAAATAGGAAAAACAGCCTACAAAATGAACTCTGGTCGCATGTCGCACCTTAGGCACGAAAACCTCCCTGGAAAGTGAATTTTGGGAAAACGAAATTGTGATTCGTTCGCTCTAAAATCGGGGTTAGACCCTCTACCCACTCAATTTGACCCCTTGAACAAGAATATGATGTTGGATTATCAAAAGAATGCACAGACTTTGAGATATATGGAGATTCCTATTCTTGGCATTTCCGAGGCACATTTTCGGGCAATTTTTGGGGTCGTTACAATATCTCCCCCTTGGAAACATTTGTCTCCGAATGTCAAAGAAGCATATAAGAGAATAGTAAACATAAAGAGGTCAGCCCCTACAAGAATGCAACAATACACTTTGAAACATCATTTTCAAAATCTCAACATAGGTGTAAAATCACCATGAACCTTCTCAATGTAAACATGAATGCATACAAATGACTTAGGGGCTGGAATTTGAGGCATGAAATCACAAAAAGGAGTTTGACATGTTATCATAAGCTTGAATTGAATGAAAGAGGTACATATATCGCTTTTCCATGCCCCCTTAGGCTCCCCGAAAGACACTCTAGACTTGATGATTCTTCCAATGGGTCTTGATGAGCACCAACTCCTTTTGATCAACTTTCCACCCTTCCTTCAAATACCTCCACCAGTTCTCCTATGCCAACTTATCTCCACAACACCCACAACCTCAAGGAGTTCTATGACACTAGAGACACCAACACACCCTCCTCAACCTAAAAGCATGAAGAACTGGGCAAACCATAACCACATCCCTAAGTTATTCCTCCCTCATGCAACTTTACCAACCTCCCTCTACATTCTATAAGGACTCAAAAATTTAAACTCATTTTTCAACCTTAATCACACATAGCCAACTTGATACTATAAACCACCATTTCCCTGTTGGGAGACAACCTCCACCTTACCCTCTTTCGCCCAACATCTCCAACTCTAATATGGCGGAATCTAGGCTTGCTTCAACTAGACCTCTCCAACCAAAGAAGATTTGGAACCATCAAGAATACTACACCACCATGCTCAACATCCTTCAACCTAATCCCCAATCTAGCCAAATGATGGACCCCTCCTCCAGTCACCTCTTTGCCACCATCATCAACACATGGTAGTCTACTTAGAGCATCGACTACAACATTAGCCTCACCAGGGGAAAATAATGCACACTCATATCATAATCCCTAAGGAGTTCTAACCACCTTCTTGTTGTGCTCAACTCACACCTACCATATTTAGCTAAAATCCTCTCATCTTCCAAGACTTGCAAAACTACCCCCAAAAGGGTTCACAAGCTCTAAATAAATCAATGTTCCACCAATATGGGCCACCAAAAACATGTCAAGGTAGGTTTTTAAGACCCTGTTCATGAAATCCTCAAACCTAGCCGGTGCATAAGTCAACCAAACAACTCCAACAATAATCAAAAGGCTCACTACTAATCCGAAAAGACACTTTGGGATGCCACTTATCCTCATCCTCAATTAGGGAACAAAATCCGAACCACAAATCAATCTTAGAGAAGTGACTAGCACATTATAGTTGACCAAATAAATTGTCCACCCTAGCCATCATATTACAAACAGGGTCTACACTCATTGGAAGCATGCTATGCAATTGAACTAAGTCTAACCAAAATCACAAGACCAGACCCTATGCAATAAGAACATGGGGCAACCCTTAGAGATCAATTGAACCTTAAGACAAGAATGGACCTACCTCTTTTGCTTCCACTTGACAACCTTCCACTCAAAGACGGATTCATTAGGGAATCGGAATCTAACTCTATGGGTCCTACCATCCATGGAGACACAACATGTATGCAACTATTCCATCCCAAGTATAACATCAAATCCACCACATCAAATCCAATAAGTAACAATGCAACACCTAATACAATATGAATATGGAACAATACCTATGAACTTTCCAACAACAATAGACTCAACAAGGTGGGTAGACACCAAAGGTTCACATAACAACTTGGGCACACAAGAAGTCTCCTAGCCAACCAAAGTAATAATTAAAGGAATTGCAGAACCCGAATCCATCAAAATCAAAACTTCAACTTGCCTTCCTTCGCCTCCCTCTTTGAAGCGACATGATCAACTAGAAGAGCAAAGACCATTCATTAGAGGGGAAAGCCCTATCTCACTTCTAAAGCATGACATAGACCATGAAGAAGGGAAAAATTTCCTAAAGCGTCTTATAGCCTCCTACTTATAGTTGTGGTCCACACCACAACTATGAATAAGACTCTTTGACGCGGTGTGTTGGACTTCGAGGATCTAACAACATAGTGCTCTGATACCATCTTTGTCATGACCAAAGCCTAGGGCCTAGACGTGACCAGCGAATGGGGAAGCCAAAACAAGCCTCTTAGCAAATCATACACACATCCTTGGTGCAGAAGCAAGACAAAACAACATAAGAAACATAAATAAGAGAAATTAGGACTAAGGGAAAGAGTTAAACACTTGAATAATATAAATGAGTCAAGCTCAAGCATAATACATAACTTGTACAACAACACCTCTAGACATAGATCAAAGCAGGTGCCAAGACAAGCAACCGGGCTCACACTCATAGTCATAAGTATTCAAAAATATACAAGATGTAGTCTAAACATAAGCATGAAAGAAGATAGATATTGTCCCCGGACATGACTCACCAAAAGCTAACTTGAACAATCCGTCTAGCCACGAGGAGAATCAGTAGGAGCTCCGATTCATACATGGTAACGTCATTAGGCATGGAGTATACGTTAGTATGTTTGAATGTACTAAGTATGTAGGATGCAATGCAATAAGAGATAGGCATCATATGCAAAATGCAAAATCATAAGCAATGAATGGTATACTAACAATATGGCGTGTATAAATGATGCTTGTAGTAAAATATGCTTATATAGAATATAATACATGTGTAAGGAGAGACCATCATCATAAACCAAGTAGAGTAGTACTTGGAATCCAAGGCTTAACACTCCCTTGGTATTGATCGAGGTACCAACCCCTCAACAAGGTTAATGGACTTAATACCCTCCATTAAAGTGGTCAACGTACCAACCCCTCAAGTTAACACCGTCCATCAAAGTGGTCAAGGTACCAACCCCTTATAAGGTTTATGGACTTCACACCTTCCATCAAAGTGGTCAAGGTACCAACCCCACAACAAGGTTAATGGACTTAACACCCTCCATCAAAGTGGTCAAGGTACCAATCCTTAAATAAGGTTAATGGACTTAACACCCTCCATCAAAGTGGTCAAAGTACCAACCCCTCGACAAGGTTATGGTCAACATGTAATGCTATAGAAGCTTATCATGAAATTAACACATTTACAACATATTTTCATTATTATAAGATCATACATCTCATATGCCAAGCATTAGGCCTTCAATAACTCAAGAATCATAACCCAGACATTTTATCAAACGCTTGGCAGTTGTGTAGTGCTAGTATAAAATCATGCAATTCATGAGTAAAATCATGTAAGAAAACTCGAAGTAAAATAGGCCACCAATACTTAGTAATACCATCTTGCAAAACACATTGCAAAACCCTCATCAAATATCAAGATAGATCATAGTTCCATACCTTAAAACATGCATAATCATAATAGGTAAATCATCTCATGATACAGACTTAAAAATAAGTAATCATGAACTTTAAACCAAACTTTCATAAAATTCCTATATAGTATATGATCATAATCTCTAACAGATAATACCCATAAGCAACACAACTTGAAAACATGTAATTTTCATAGAAATGGAAGATTGGGCTTCATGGGTGAAAGGTACCCGTGAATAAAACCCACATACCTTAGACCTTGAATTTCTTGAAATTTAGGTTTGAAAGACTTGAAGTTTGGAAGTTGGTCTTGGAATCCAAAAATTGCTCTTGAGTTTCCTTGAATTTGTATTGGGGTTTTGATGAAGGCTCTTGAGAGGATTTGAGAGCATGTCCCAATTTGGAGGAGTGAATTTGATCTTTAGGAATAGGTTTAAGTTTTTAGGAGGTGTTAAGGTAGCATACAAATTCTCAATATACCAATAGAAATGGCTAAATTTTCGGAATGCCACTAATGAGGCGGAATTTGGTAAAAACCCATATATACCCCCGCACATACAAGTTATACAAAAATGGGCATAAGCTCTTCATCCATGCTCTAAATAAGGTGAAACTAAGTGCATTGGAAAGTGAATTCCAAGAGCTTTGATTTTGTAGGTTGTGGGCCACCCAATTTTTTGTGTGCTAAGAGATATGCCCCTTTAAAGTCGACCCTCCTATCAGTACTTGTGCAAAACTTAGCCAACGAAAATTCTTTTAAACTTGACTTGATGTAGGGGACCCACAATGGTCTTAAATGACATACATAGTCTTGACTTATGATTTGAATGAGATCTTGTAGCTTGAATGAGTTTCTTGAGACCCGGAAGTGAGTTTGGGACATCGAATTGGGTGAAATATTTGTCTAAGTGTTTGAGCGAGTATTGGAAATATCTTGTATGATATGAAAATAAAATATGACTAAGTATAGGAATTTTCATGTTTGGGAACCCTTAGGTCCATTACCAAAAAGTCTTGGACCGAACAAGAAAAATAACCCACAAAATGAAGCGAGGCGCACCCTTGGCGAGTCGCGCCTTGGGCGCGAAAACCTCACTGGAAAGTGAATTTTGGGAAAATGAAATTGCGATTCATTCACTCTAAAATCGAGGTTAGACCCTTCATCCACTCAATTTGATCCCCTGAACAAGAACACGAAGTCGGATATTTGAAATAACACACAGATTTTGAGCTGTATAGAAATTACAATTTTGGGTATTTTTAAGGCATATTTTCTGGCACCTTTTGGGGTCGTTACAATCACAAATAAGGGTGTGTGAATGATATGCTAAGAAGCTTATTTGGGGTCCCTTCGGTTCCCCATTTTTCATGTCACGTCTAGGCTCTAGGCTTGGGTTGTGACAGAAGTTCTGTTGGGATCTTGGATGGGTAGGTAAAGATGCTTTGGAACAAGGATCAACATGTTGAAAGTGCTATGTGGGAAGTGGAATCAAGTATGATGAGGCGATGCCTCTATCCTTTCTAATCTACTCAAGCCTATAGTATTAGGTTCTTCCAATGGTCCTAATTCTTTCACTCTTGTGTCTCATGACATGACATGCATACATGTGCACGAAAATAACTTTTATGATGTTTTAAATGATTTGAATACATTTTGATATGAGTTTCGATGACTTTATGATTTTGAAATGATAAGTTATGCATTGTACCTTATGTTTGGATGTTTCTTGTTCTAAGTCAAGCCTTTGAAGCATTATTCTTGCACATTCGAGGATGAATGTTCCCAAGGGGTAGATGATTTATTGACCCAGACGTTGTACGACCTCGTTGGAGCTTGAAAATTTTGATTTCGGGAAGTTTTGGACCAAGGTGACACTTCAAGGGAGACCTCACGGTCCGTGTGAGGTCACATGACCTGTGTGGCCTCTAGTGAAGTTGCCTTGGGCCTCACGTTGGGTGTTTGGTCCTTGATAGTGGTGATTTTGCCTAAGGCACGCCACACATGGACCTTCACAGTCCGTGTGACACTTCAAAGACCGTGTGATGGGCCGTGTGGTGGCCTTGTCTTGGAATCCCACAATTTTGGGACCAAGTAAGGTGACACGGCCTCTCTCACGGTCTGTATGGAGCTTCACGGGCCGTGAGTCCTTCCATGTGGCATTTAGAGTGAAATTTTTCTAAGTGTTGGATCACCATTTCAGAACTTCATCATGAAGAATTTTCTAAGTGAAGTGGGACAGAAGAGTACATGGGCCGTTTGCCTTGGTATGACCTGTGAAGTCAACCGTATAGGTGTTGGTGTCAAATTTTTCTTAGTATAGAATCATTAAGCTCAAGCTAAGTTCATTTTCAAACCTTAAGTTCTAGCTTATTTATGTTGTTTAAGGCTATCATGAGTCTCCTACGTCAAGCTAAGTTCAAAGGAATTCCATTGGCTAAGTTTTCCGTAAGAACAAATGGAAGGGTCAAATTTAAATGGTCTTATCGTTTAGAACAAAATGAACTGGGTGGCCCATGACCTATCAAATTGAAGCTCTTTGCATTAGCTTTTCAACGAATCTAGTTTCACCTCATTTAGAGTTTGGATGAAGAAGTTTATGACCATTTTTGTAAAGCCCGTCTGTGTAGGATTTTCTAAAAATTGACTAAGTGAGGCTATATGGGAGGGTTTCACTTGGATTTTTGTATAGTTTTAGTGACGCTTGAGATTTGGTTTTGAAAAGCTTTGGGCCAAGGCGACACCTTATGGAACCTCTAAGCTCGATCTGCGTTCACTTTTAAGCCTTCAATTCAAGCTCGTTTATGTTGTTTAAGGCCATCATGGGTCTCCGACATCAAGTCAAGTTCAACAGAATTTCATTGGCTAAGTTTTTTCACAAGTACCGATAGAAGGGTCAAATTTAAATGGGCTTATCTTTTAGCAAAAAATGAACTGGGTGACCCACGAACTATCAAATTAAATCTCTTTGAATTAGCTATTCAAACACACTTGGCTTCACTTGATTTTGAGTTCAGATGAAAACATTATGCCTGTTTTCGTAAGACCCTCCTATGCAGGGTTTCCACACGGGCAAGTAATGGGCAGTGAGACATCTCATGGCTTGGGAGACCGCCCTTGAGCCTGAGATGACCACATTTTGGCCAAGTCTTATGCTACGAACAACCACACGAACTGTATGGTAAGGCATGGCCATGAGGCCTTCCGTGACGCTTTCAGAGTGAAATTATTTCTAAGTGTTGGTGCAAGATTGAAATTTCCAAAAATTTGTCTAAGTGTGGGTTCACAGGAAGGTAAATGGACCGTGTAATGCCAAACGAACTGTGTACCCTCCAGTCAAGTGACTTTCGATAAATTTTTACTCCGATTCATTAATGAAATTTTTGTAAATTCAGTTATTTCTATTGGTCTTTTGGGAATTCCTAAGCTTTTCTAAGGTTGTCTAAAGACCTAAAACCTATTTCAATTATTCAAACCTATCCATCATAATTTGTTTCACGCCCCGAATCCCGTCAGGGCGGACCGGGAGAACCAACCTGTCACTATATGCTTTCTATCCATATTATAAGGGGTTTCTACGTTTGATATGCCTGTAAGAA
>JAPFFP010046291.1:0-11079 GCA_026153255.1 Solanum medicagineum
ATCAATGGAAGATGGTCATCCCAACTACCTTTAAGCTCCAAGACACAAGCCCTAAGCATATCCTCAATTGTTTGAATCGTCATTTTGGCTTGGCCATCCGTTTGAGGGTGGAAGGTCATACTAATGTGAACTTTGGTTCCAAGACTTCTTTGAAAAGATCTCCAAAAGGTGTGAAGTAAATTGTGCACCACGATCTGATATAATGGACAAGGGAACCCCATGCAACCTCACCAACTCATGGATGTACAACCTTGCATACTCTTCAAGCCTATATGAAGTCTTGACCGATAGAAAGTGAGCCGATTTCATCATCCTATCAACCACAACCCATATGGAATCAAAATCTTTTCTAGTCTTGGGCAAACCAACCACGAAATCCATATTAATCACCTCCGATTTCCAAGTAGGAAGCTCTATGTCTTGGGTTAGGCCACCCGGCATTTGATGCTCGGCTTTGACTTGTTGACAACTATGGCTACCGGTGACAAACTTGGCAATATCTCTCTTCATGCCTCCCCACCAATACACATCCCTCAAGTCTCTATATATTTTGGTGGAACCGGGGTGGATAGAATAGGAGGAATTATGGGCTTCATCAAGAATTCTCTACCTCAAACCATCGACACATGGCACACATAACCAACCTTAGTATCTAAGGGCCCCATCTCCCCCTTAGGAGAAAACCTCTATCTTGCCTTCTATCACCAAGGCCTTCAAAAAGGAGGAGTCTAGATCTTGTTTTGCTATCACCTCATCAACCAAAGAAGATTTAGAACCATCAACAACAATAATATCATCACCCACATCTTCTAACCTCACCCCTATTCTAGCCAATCTATGCACCTCCCTAGCCGTCTCCCTATCACCACCATCCATATGAGCTAGGCTACCCATAGACACCCGACTCAAAGCATCCGCCACAACATTCGCCTTACCCGGATTGTAATGTACACTCATGTCATAGTCCTTAAGGAGTTCTAGCCACCTTCTTTTTCTCAAGTTGAGATCTTTTTGAGTGAAGACATATTGAAGGCTCTTATGATAGGTGAAGACATCAACATGTACCCCATACAAATAATGACGCCAAATCTTTAATGCAAACATCACGGCTGGCAATTCAAGATCATGGGTAGGATAGTTCTTTTCATGCACTTTGAGTTGCCTGGAAGCATAGGCTATGACCTTACCATTTTGCATTAGTACACAACCCAAACCAACTCTAGATGCATCACAATACACAACAAATCCCTCAAGCCCCTCTGGTAGCGACAATATAGGAGCGGACAGAAGTCTATCTTTCAATGTTTGGAAACTTTTCTCATATTCATCGGTCCACACAAACTTAACCTTCTTTTGAGTCAATTTTGTCATAGGAGAAGCAATAGAGGAGAACCCATTCACCAACCTTTTATAGTAACCCACAAGGCCTAAGAAACTCGTAATTTTCGACGGGGTCAATGGTCTAGGTCAATTTTAATCACATCGGTCTTCTTAGGATCCACCTTAATACCATCCCCTAACACCACATGACCCAAGAATGCAACCTCCTCCAACCAAAACTCACACTTGTCATATTTAGCATACAATCTCTCCTCCCTTAATCTTTGCAACACAACCCTCAAATGACCCATATGCTCCTCCCTACTATGTGAATAAATCAAAATATCATCACTGAAGACCACAACAAAGGAATCAAGGTAGGGCTTGAAGACCCTATTGATTAGGTCCATGAAGATGGTCGGTGCATTAGTCAATCCATAGGACATCAACACAAATTCATAATACCCTTACTTAGTCCGGAAGGCCGTCTTTGGATATCACACTCCCTCACCCTTACTTGATGGTACTCGGACCAAAGATCAATCTTAGAGAAAAAGCTAGCCCCTTATAATTGGTCAAACAAGTCATCAATCCTTGGAAGAGGATATCTATTGTTTATAATGACCCTATTGAGTTGCCGGTAGTCAATCTACATTCTAAGTGACCTATTTTTCTTCTTTACAAACAACACCGGTGCACCCCAAGGTGATTGGCTAGGTCTAATAAATCCCTTCTCCAACAAATCTTTCAATTGCTCTTAACCCCTTCAACTCCGTTGGGGCCATACGTAAGGGGGAATAGAGATAGGTTAGGTGTCGGAAAAGAGATCTATGCCAAAATCTATCTCCCTTTCGGGAGGGACACTGGGAAGGTTATTTGGGAAGGCATCAAGAAATTCATTTACAATCGGAACTAACTCAATGGAAGGGACTTTGGACTCCACATTTTTTACTCTCACGAGATGATACAAACACCCCTTGGAAATCAAACTATGGGCTTTAATGCAAGAGATAAACCTAACCCTCACTACTATACATGACTTTCCCACTCAAGGGCAGGTTCATTTGGAAATTGAAACTTGACCCTACTGGTTCTACAATCAATAGAAGCATAGTGTACATGCAACCAATCCATCCCAAGGATAATATCAAAATCAACCATATCTAATTCAATAAGATCACAAGGTAAGAATTTAAGCAAGAAGCAAACCAGACAATTTCTATACACCCTCCTAGCAACAATAGAGGCACCAATAGAGGTAGACACCTCATATGACTCATGCAACAACTCCGACTCAACATGGAACTTTTTAGCAACAAAAGGGGTAACAAAGGAGAGGGTGGCACCTGAATCAATCAAAGCATATACATCAAGATCAAAGATTTTCAACATACCGATAACAACATCGGGGACCTCATCAACCCCTTGCCTTCCATGTAAAGCAAAGAATCAATTGTCCCTTGGGGCACTACCTTGAGGACCACCTCTACAAAGGAACCGCATTTGCACCCCGAACCTTGCCACGGTTTCTAGGACAATCTACCTTCTTGTGACCAAGCTCCCCACATTCAAAACATGCATTCGAACCCTTCAAACATGGGCCCTTATGATCCACTCCACATCTAGGACACATATCATTAGGAGCCATACCAACAACACCTTGAGGCCTAGGGAAGTCATTGGCGAACCGCCTATTAGTTGCATGAGGAGGCCTTTGGCCTTGAAATCTAGTACTCTTTTGGAACTTGCCCTCAAAGCGGGCTCTCTTGGCCTTATGGACCCTCTTCTTTCTCAACTTTTCTTCTTCCATTTGATAGGCATTTGTCATCAACCAAGACAAGTCTATATCACTAATAAGCAAGGCAGGCTAACACTCTTCACTTACCAAATCGGAGACACCCATAATGAACTTATTCATCCTTGACCTAGAATTGGCTACCAAGTAAGGATCATACTTTCAAAGTTGATTAAATTTGAGGGCATATTCCGTCACACTCATACCACATTGTTTCAAGTTCATAAACTCAACCAACTTTGCTTACGTAAGCTCAAGAGGGAAGAACCGATTAAGCAAGGTCAATTTGAATTCCTCCCAAAGCACCACATAGACATTACCTTCTCACCTTTTCATTGATCAAACCAAATTTGGGCCACCCCCTTGAGTTGGTACGCCGCTAACTCCACTTTCTCATTTGGCCAAACACCCATGATCGACAAGATTCTGTAGACTTCATCAATAAACTCTTATGGATCCTCATCCACCTTTGACCCATGGAAAATCAGAGGACTCATCCTCATAAAGTCCTTTACCCTAGCTCCCAAGGTAGTAGCGTGAGGAGCTTGGGCCCCTCGTTGGACTTGGTTGGCTACCACTTGGGCAAGCATAGTAAGAGCATCCTGGAGCTCACCATTGGTAGGTTGCTCCTCCGGAGTTTGGGCCCATCTTCCTCTAGTATTCGGCATGATCTAGCATAGTAAAGCACAATTGTTAGGGGGGAGTACCAATCACAACTTTATAGCATGACTTAGGACATGAAGAAGGGAAATATTTCCTAAAACGCCTCATAGCCTATTCTTCATAGTCATGGCACACTTAACAACCATAAATAGGACTCTAATCGACGTGGTGTGTTGGACTCCGTGGATCTATCAACCTAGAGCTCTAATACCAAGTTTGTCACAACCCAAGCCTAGGTCCTAGATATGACACGGCGAATGGGGAACCAGAGGGGACCCCAAACAAGCCTCTTAACTGGTCATTACACATCCTTGGTCGCGGAATCATACAAAGACATATAGATTGAGAATGGGGGCAAAGGGACGAGGGAAAGCTTGCATAAATGTCATAATCAAGAGTCAAAAGTCAAAGCTCATACATAAATACACAACATGTCCAACAAGCACCTTTATTATATAGATATAGCGGGGGGGCCAAGACAAGCTACCGTGCTCACCCTCATAGTCAATAGAACATAAGAATGTGTCGCAATAAAAGGATAATAGTAACTTAGACCAAGGTCCACGAAATGGAGGACTCACCAACACGCTTGGAATAGCACTGTCTAGCCACGTGGAGGAGAATGATGATTAACTTAGGCACCGGTCCCTACATGGTGATATCATGTAGGCAAGAGTATGCATTAATAAATTTGAATGTACTAAGTATGTGGGACGCAATGCAACAAGAGATAAGCCTCATGATCAACATGCATAACATTACGGAATAGGCATAATATAGCAATATGACATATATGTTCAATGCATAAGTAAAACATGCTTAAGTAAATCATAATCATATAGGATACCATATGTGAAGAGCATACCAAGATAGATTGCGAAGGTATAAACCCATTAGCGTTGGTGATGATAGCACCCATCACCCTAGTATGTGAGGTACAAACCCTTCATCAAGGTTAGTGATGATAGCACCCATCACCCTAGTGTGTGAGGTACAAACCCCTCATCAAGGTTAGTGATGATAGCACCCATCACCCTAGTGACTGAGATATCAATCCCTCAAATAGGTTGGTGATGATCGCACACATCACCCTAGTGGTTGAATCTTTGACCCCTCAACTAGGCCCCCAATTTGGGAATGGTCTACCACAACACTTAGATAGTATTCATCATGTACATAAGCTCATTTCATAATCATATAGTCAATCATATCATATCTCATATTTTAGACCTTCATTTCCTCAAGAAACCATAACTGGACATTTTCTCAAACACCTTGTGGGTGTGTAATGGGGGTAAAAGACCATACAATTTAGAGATGAAATCATGCAGGGAAATCTGTTGTAAAACCATCAATCAACACCTTGCAATACCCCCAAGACATTCATAGCAAAACCCCCTCATCAAATCCAACATTAGATCCAAGATTTAGAGCTCAAAAGATGCTAAGACAACCATACTTTTATAAACTAAAATCACTTAAAGTAAATTTCTCAATATACAAGACCCACATGTAAAATCAACTTTGAATCATGAAATATTAGTAAATAGAGGGTTTAGGCACCATGGGTGGAAGGACCAAATGGTTCAACACCACATACCTTATCTCTGGAGAACTTTTGGAGAAGATTGGGAATGGAGACTTGAAGCTTGAGTGAGATCCTTGATGAAATTCTTACGATTGGTCTTGAGTTTGGGACTTGAATTTAGGAGAAAATATTGGGCTAAGTGTCTTGGTGAGTATTGGGGAATGTTTAGGGTGATATGAGGGTGAATTAAGGGTAAGTATAGGTAAAAACACGTTTGGGAAGACTTAGGCCAAACACTTACAAAAATCTGGAAGGACTAGGAAAAACAATGCAGGAAATACACCTCTTCGCGTCACGGAGAGGTTGCGGACCCTCACTGGAAATTGCACCAAGTGAAATTTCATTATTCGATTCCTTTTCTTTAAATTCAAGGTTAGACCCTTGTCACCCTAATTTGGACCCCCCTGAATAAGAATATGAAGTTGTATTTTCGAAATAACCAACGGATTGTTAGATATACGAAAAACAAGATTTTGGGCACTTTCAAGGCACGTTTTTGGCACTTTTTGGGGTTGTTTCAATACTTGGGCTTCGTTGTCTTCATTCTTCAAAACTGGACATCACTTCTACGAGACCTTTATAGGGGTTGACATACGATCCGTATAGAGTTTTGTCTGACAGCTTTCCGGAAACGTCCCAAATATTGATCCTCAAGGCATAACCTAATCTAAGACTCGTATAAACTTCCACGGCTTGTCAGATAGTTCATGGATGCAACTTCAGAAAATAGATCCTTCACTAGATCTCAACCACGAAACCACTCTACGGCTCGTGGAAATTTCCACAGCCCGTAGAGTGTTTCGTGCTTCACCAAAAATTCAGCATCTGCTACACTTTACCCATCATTATGCCAAATCGTGTAATCCTAAAAAAAACATAAAAACACATCAAACCTACTAACATCGCTTTGAGAATACATAAAATTTCATGTTTTAAGCATCAAAAGTGTTGTATTTTGATAGAATCACATGCGTCTATGATTGATGAGTAGATGCAACTGGAGAAAGAGAGAGAGCAAGCGAGGGGTGCTGGACCCTCATCTTCAGCTACTATGACAGAAGAGGCCACCCAGGAGACAATAGGGGGTTAGACACAGACGGAGTCAGCGCTTAAGTGCCATAGGTTTAATATCTTATCCCTATCTTTAGTGCCACAGGTTTAAGATCTTATCCACTATCTTTACTTTGATATTAGATTTAGTGCATTAAGGACAATGCACAATTTTTTTTCAATGAAGTGAGGGTAGTTATATGCCTCAGTGAAGTCTAAGTAACCAAGGCGTACATCTACTCATTTTTTATCTGTAGGATTTTCTTGCCTATGTTCTTTCCTTGAGGATCTTCATTTTCTATTGAACCGGCATGATTTAGATGTTTAAGTAGTAATAGTATCATATTATACTAAAATCTATGGCATGAACTAATGTGTATTGAAAAATGATGCCCTTCCATTTTGTTTTGATATGTAATGTGATAGTTTAGATAGTAATAGTGTTGGATCTTTGTATGACATTATTAATATTGATAGGATAAGACTAATTGAACTAAAAATCATGAACAGGATGCCTAGATTGATAGTGTAAGTCTGTTCAATATGAGTGTGAGCTAAATGTACTATTCACATACTGTGTATCAATCCAGAACTTGCCTCGTTAATATATGCTGAGACTATAAGTTAGTTGGTTAGGAAAGGATCATAGGTTGTGTCTCAAATTAGTCCATGTAGCCTAAATAACCAACCAAATGCACTGTTTAATCCCTTGATCTAACTATATGAGCGTTACGTGTACCCTTTCGTTATAATTACCCAAATCATCTTCCTAACTGTCTATGTTAATCTGAACTTTGTCCTTGGA
Organism: Solanum medicagineum; assembly: GCA_026153255.1. Lineage (NCBI taxonomy): Eukaryota > Viridiplantae > Streptophyta > Magnoliopsida > Solanales > Solanaceae > Solanum > Solanum medicagineum. The sequence goes on from JAPFFP010046291.1 coordinate 7,222, forward strand.
CCCTCCTTGGACATTGTTGTACCTCGACTTAGGTAAAAATGCATAAGTTGAGAGTGGCTACCATATGTGGCGCTAGTTCATTGGGTATTGTGCACTTCAACTCAGGCAAAAAGCCTATGTTAAGGGTGGCTATTTTTTAAAAAAAACATAAAAATAATGGGATATAGGAAAAAAAGTAGTGCAACGAAAAAGGAAATGTGAAATAAGAGACAAAAAGATTTACAAAAATGAGAGAAACAAGAAACTAACGGTGTCAAAAGCATAAAAATACACCCACAGGTCTGACATGATACAGAAAAGGGGAAAAACAAGTCATACGTACCAAGGTTAGGTAGGATAAGTCTAAATAATACAGTGTCAAGGAGGGAAAGTAGTCACTATATCCAAAATATACCACACCTACCCCGAGCCTACATTACAAGCCTACAAAGTTCTAGAGTGATCTAATTCAACTATTCGAATAGCGCAGTATAGAATATAAGGATAAGTCTATGGTATTATATCTAGTGTTCAAATTTTTGTTGTGAGAGTGATTGTTTACCTAGTCCTAGTATTGAAGGAAAAAAATCAAAGTGTGTGATAACAGACTTCTTTGTTTGTGAGGGCACTTGAGTAACATTGTTGATTCTAGAATAATTTAGTGCTTGCTAACTATGTATGTAGCCTTGTCTATTGAAATTGTTTTTTCATGTCATGATCCACATATATTTACTTAATAAATGTTTTGTTTACGCACTGAGATTGTTGAGGGTGTCTTGTGTTGATTTCAATTTGATAAATGTCATATGATTGATTTATGTATGACTGATGTTGTTGCTTATCTTAGATTAAGTATATTGCTTGAGGACAAACAATGATGAGGGTGTCGTTGTGTGTCACGACCCAAGCCTAGGGCCTAGATGTGAAACGGCTAATGGGAAACCTGAAGGAATCCCAAACAAGCCTCTTAGCATATTAATCACACATCCTTGGTCGCGGAAGCGTAGTAACAACAACAAGATATAAATAGGGAAAATGGGACTAAGAGAAGTCTTTGATAATCACAAAACATTCAAGAGTCAAGCTCATAGCATAAGTATGTCAAATGTTCCAACAACATCTCTAACATAGATTGGAGCGGGGACCAAGAAACTTTTCGAGTTCACCCTCATAGTATCAAGTGTTCAACATAAAAGATATATCAAATAGTAAGAGTAGCATAGATAGCATCCCCGGACTTGAGGACTCACTAAAGGTTATCTTCCAAAGTACCAAAACTAGCCACATGGAGGATGATCGAGAGGTGCTCCGGTCCCTATATGGTGACATCATGTAGGCATACAGTATGCATTAGTACGTTTGGATGTACTAAGTATTTGGATGCAATACAACAAGACATAAGCCAATATAGTCAAAATGCATAATGATAAGCAATGAATAGGTATAATATCAATATAGCATGCACGATCGATGCTTGAAATAAAACATGTTTGTAAATCGTATAATTAGCAAAATATATATTACATGTGTGGGAAGAGACCATAATCAACATAGACCAAACGAACTGCTACTTGGAATCCAAGGCATGTCACCCCCTTGGAAGGTGATTGAGGTATCTACCACTCAATAAGGTCATTGGGCATGTCACCCCGCAACAAGGTGATCGAGGTATCCACCCCTCAACATGGTGATTGGACATGTCACCCCATAACAAGGTGGTCGAGGTATCCACCCCTAAACATGGTGATTGGGCATGTCACCCTCCCAATAAGGTGGTCGAGGTATCCACCCCTCAACAAGGTGATTGAGGCATATCACCCCCTCAACAAGGTGATTGGGCATGTCACCCCCCAATAAGGTGTGGTCTACTTGAAACACCATAGATATTTTTCATAAATTCAGTGCATACATGTTGTAAACCATGTAATAGATCATCAATAACTTGAGAATCATTGTCAAGACATTTTATCAAACACTTGGTGGGTTCATAATGCTAGTTCAAAATTATGTAATCCAAGAGTGAAACAATATGAGAAAACTCAATGTAAATCAACCCACCAACACATAGCAAAATCCTCATGTAGGATACCTTGAAATCCATCATCAAATCTTATAATAGATCATAATTTCATAGCTTAGAACATGCATAGTCTCAATAGACAAAACCTATTCATATTATAAGCTTGAAATAGATAGACATGCATAATCATTCAAGATTTCATAAAACCCCAAGATAATTTGTAATCAAAATCCATAATGAGAGATATCCATAGAAGATACGACTTGAAAACATGCAATTTCATTAAAAGGAAGATTGGGCTTCATAGGTGAAAGGACCCAATGGATGAAACCCACATACCTCAAATTTATGTTTTCTTGAGATGAGCTTGAAGAGAACTTGGAGATTGAAGAGAATACTTGAGTTCCAATGTTAGGCTTGAAATCCTTGAAATTTGAATGGGATATTTGGTTAAGTCTTGAAGAGGTTTTTGTAAGGGTCTTGAGTGATATAGAGTTGAAAAATGGCTATGTATTGGTGTTGTCACACATAAGTGGGCATGGGGCTATGACTCTAATGCCCTTGGCAAGATAGAAAAACTAAGAAAAATAATACACTAGTCCACGCCCTTTGCGCGACGCGGACCAGACAGGAACTTCATTCCAATACTAATCCCCATCTCTGGCGCATCGCGGCCAAGGCACGGATAACCACTGGAAATCAAAAATTAGCAAAAATTATTTTTTGCTACGGGTCTTATAAAATCCAGGTTATACCATTTCCCACTAAATTTTGCTCCCTGATCGAGAATATAAGGTCAAATTTTCGATATCACGCATGGATTTTGAGATATATGGAAATTAGGATTATGGACATTTTTGAAGCACATTTTTGCGGCGTTTCAATATCTCCCCCGGGAACATTCATTCTTGAATGTCAAAGAAACATGCATAAGAGAAGCAACCATGAAGATTTCAACCCAACATGAATGTAACAAATGCATTTAAACATCATTTTCAAAAAGTCCCAACATGAGTGTCAAAAATCATCATAAACTTGTCAACATAAATATGAATGCATGCAAAATGACATAAGGGCTGAAACTTAAGACTTGAAATCATATAGGGGACTCATATTAGTACCTTCAGCTTGAGTAGAGTGGAAGAGATATGGATATCGCTTTCTCATGTCCGCCTCAGCTTCCCTTGTGGCACTTTCAACTTGTTGGTTCCTCGAAAGGACTTTGATGGAAGCTACATCTTTGTGTCTCAACCTCTTCACTTGTCTATCCAAAATCTCCACCCTGACCTCCTCATAAGTCTAATTATCTTCTACAACACCGACAACATGCAAGGGCACTATAGCACTTGGGTCACCTACACACTTTCTCAACATGCATACATAGAAGACCGGATGAACCATGTTCATTTCCATAGGCAACTCTAACTCATATGCAGACCTATCCACTCTTCTCAAAACTTTATAAGAAAACACAAACCTTGGGCTCAATTTCCCCTTCTTGCCAAATCGAACCACACCCTTCATAGGTGAGACTTTCAAGTAAACCCAATCACCAACCTTAAACTCAAGATCTCTTCTCCTCATATCGGACGTAGGACTTTTGTCTACTTTGGGCTGTTTTCAATCTCTCCCTTATCAATGTCACCTTTGCCAAGGCTTCCATGACCAAATCCGGACTTAGCAAAGTCATTTCCCCTACTTCAAAACCACCTAACTAGGGATCTACAACGCCTACCATAAAGAGCTTCACAGGGAGCCACACTAATGCTTAAGTGGTAGCTTTTGTTGTAAGAAAATTCAATAAGTGGAAGATGTTCATCCCAACTACCCTTAAACTCCAAAACACAAGCTCTAAGCAT
>JAPFFP010046292.1:0-11077 GCA_026153255.1 Solanum medicagineum
ATATATATATATATATATATATATATATATATATATACACACATACATACATACATTAGAAACCAAACACTAACATCCACAATATAAGTAAAAACAACATCTAACATACAAATGTTTAAACACATCCAAAAACCAACATAATAGAAAGATTGTCTAGCAATAAAACAAAGTATCCATAATGACAAATTAAGAGTTGGGGTCAAAAGAAGTCCAACATCATGGTGCATCAAGCACCGGTCTTTGGCTGGTCTATGGGGTCATGGGGTACTGTCTCCTTCGCAACAGTATATAAGTTACCCTCCCCATGTGGGGCGTGCTACTCCCGATCTCTCTGTGTAGTCGCCCACAATAGCGACTCCTGCACCACCGCCTCTGGTATGGGCTCCTCCTCCGGTCTCAGCCTCTTCTGATTCGACTTTGCATAATCATCATGCTCAAGGGGCCTTTTCCCACGGACGTGAGGATGGTCGGCTAGCCAATCAAATGCCTTATCGCCCGTCGGTGCAACCTCCAAGACGGCAACAGGAGCTGCCAATAACTATAATAACTCGACATTAAACTTGGCCAACACCTCAGTCACCACACTCGTGTCAGCAGGCCTGGTGCCCTTAAGTCTCTGCTGGACTGTCACCTCGAAAGCATCTACTCGGGTATCTACCACTCTAACTCACTCATCTACCAGATCGCGATCAAATGCCTTCATCCTCTAATCTGAGTCTTGTACGGTCTGGTCAACACAAGGTCTGACCCGTGCAGATAGAGCCTAAAGTCTGGACTCTACCGTAGCCACCCTGCATAATAATGCCTGAAAAGCAACACCAGAAGTAAGAGAATCAACCTGTAATGTAGTTGTTATTGGTGCTGAAGTACTGGAGGATGGTGTGGACTCAATCTTCACAGCTGGCGTAGGCCCTGTAATAGTTGGAGTAGTGCCGGTAGCAGCTGGAGGTACACTCTGAGTCGGAGACTCTACTGGGAATGCCTCTCGATAGGAAGGGTTGCTCTTGGTAAGGCTACCGGGTTCTCATCAGCCTTTAGCAGGCTGGGATCCATGGTGCGTGCAGCCTCTGTGTGCTGGTCCCGGTGGGGGTCAATAGGAACACCCACTGTACTTCATAAGCGATGAATCAAAACAGGAAATGGCAGTGAGGTGTTTGTCCGAACGGCTTCCTAGTGGATCTGCTCTGAGATGATCTGGGCCCAGTCTATCTCATAACAGCTAAGATACTGGCTAATAACACAGCCCGCTTCAAGGTGATCACATTATCCGTGAAAGTAGGTCGGATATACCAACGGATAATGGACCACCAAAACTTGTCTCGAAAAGAGAGGGGAGCCTTCACAATAGGATCTGCGTGGTTTGTAACCCACATCGACTCAAAGCCCTCTTCACAAATCTGGCTAGTAATCCCTCATAGAAGCTCTATCCTAGCCCCGATTTTCTTCCCAGTCACCGCTCTCCTCATCTTGTCAATGCGTCCATCATGTTCTGCAGTTGACAGAGGCACTCTGTAAGTAGGCCCAAACTAGACCCGTCAAATGGTCTCCTTCGAAATAGGAACTCTCCTACCCCAGACTAGCACAACCCGTAACCTTGGCTGCTCAATTGGCTTCTTGTTCTTTAGTAACCCCCAGCGGAGTGTAGCAAGATACGCCTCATAAAACTCATGGACTACGAAAGGTGCATACTTGACCAGCTACTATGTGGTCCATCATAGCCCATGTTTGTCTAACTATTCGTCCAATCCAGGCACTTTATGCAACTTCGAGTCATTTAATCTATACTCTTCATGAAATTGTCGCACCGGTTTGCCCTATCCCCTAGGCTTTATCCCTGGTCATATATCTCCTTCATACCTGGGACACACCATCTGCGGTCAGCTAGGGACTGTGACTAGACTTCGTCCTGTTGGGTCTGGGAGGTGCTCTCAGATTCCGACTCTTACCCTGAGTGTGTGGGGGTCATCTGTGGTAGGCTGGTATAAGACCCTTCTCCGTTACCCTGTTGTTCCTCCTCTTCCGACTGGGAGGAACTGCTAACTTCCATGGGAGTCTGTGCTGCAAGTGCCCGAGTCTGAGGTCTATTAGCTTCGGGGTCTATTCTGACCCTATGAACTTTTAGAGACCCCTCAGATCTCTCTGCCTCAGAAAATTTGTCAATCAACCTCCGTTGAAAGGATTGGATTGCTCGTTTGTCCTTTGGAGGCATTGTGTATGTAAAACAGTAATACAACCCATGTAAGCATCAAGATGTTTTATCAAACAAGTCACATAACAAAGAACAAGAAATGCAAACATTGAAACAGAAACAAAATAAAACAGAAGACATAATATCTCTAATGCAATTGTAGGTCTGTAGGTACGAGTACAGATAGGACTCGTAGGATAACCTACGAATCCTACACTGTCCTCACAATAACAAAATTTCTAGAAAAAATGAAGTTTGAACTTAGATACGAGGGGCAGTTATGACTCATAGGATGGCCTACGAGTCATAGTCTGGGATCGTACCCTTTTACAGAAACATTTTTGAGAACTCAATTAAGCTTACGAGACCCTCACTACAAGTCGTAGTAGGTATTATGAGTCGTAAGTGGGTCACGCATGAGAAATATGAAGGAACCACAGGTGACTGGTGCTTGCTATGAGGGACCCCAATGACTCGTAAGGGAACCTACTAGTTGTAGGAGTGCCTCAGAGCTGAAACAAAAGGCACCAGTAGTGCCTAGCATTTCCCACATAAAGCACAAGCCAAGAACAAGATTCAAAATACTTGGCACGAGCTATACAAAATATTTGGCATATAAGAAATCCCACAATGATATCAGAATGGTAAAACAACCATCATCACTAAGAATCGAAATCAGTTTCACATTCTATCAAGCACACCGAAAACAATAGACTTTCCAAGCTCACACTTGATATCCACAAGAAATTCCATAGAGATGCAAGTGACATTCAAACCATTTCAACCAAGTCCAACAGATTAAGGCACATGAAACAAACCCACACAGCCTAAATTCCAAATCTGATGACAATTCATACAATGGTTGGGCAACAATTAAGCATTACATTCCATGAACCAATAATCTTCACATTTACAATTACCCAATCAAGAATTCGAACAAGGTTTGAATCACAACAAGACTTGTCAAATCATAAAAGCCCTAGGTTTCATGTCTAGATCAAAAATCACCACATGGAATGATTATACATGGTTAAACTTACAATACGCTCATCTAAGGAATAAGCTCAATACAAAAGAGTGCTAAATTTAGCCACGAGGCTTACCAATTGATCGGAGAATTTGACCAAAGCAAAGAGACTCAAAAACCACACTGAAACCCTAGAAAATAGTGACCTCGCCAGAATCCTTGCTGGAAAATGACGTGGGTAGCAAAGATTTTGATCAAAAAAGAGAAATACAGAGATGGGTTTGGGGGGAATTCGGCGAACTTAGGGTTTAAGAATGCAATTAGGGGTCAAATGTAATTTTGACCCCTTTTATATGAAAATCGTGTCATCAATTAAAAACTTATTGATCGGGCAATGAGACCCCGACTATGAGTCATAGGGTGCCCTACAACTCATAGGTCCTAGTCTCATAGTAGACCCAACACTTGTGAAAATTTAGAATCCATACCTTGGCACTACAAACCCTACTTACGACTCGTAGGGGAACTTACGAATCGTAAGGTTAGCGTGTAGTATATGTGCCAACTCTTGATACTCATTGTTTCACACTATGAGGCATGACTACAAGTCGTAGTGGAGACTACGACTCGTAGCCCTACTCGTAGAGGTTCCTCCAAGTGCCATTTTCTCATATCTTCAACTCTTTGATTTTTACTTGCAAACCAAGTCTCAAAACACAACTATCTTCAAAATATTATAATTGCATCAATGTCTTTAAAATTAAAATAAACTCACAACTTCTACCTAAGAACTTCAATAACTACACACACTTAAAACAGACAAACAATCATAATAATTGCTTGAGTTGCCTCCCAAGAAGCGCCTTGTTTAATGTCGTGGCTCAACGTTATCATCATCCTTCATCAACAATCATCAAGGCTCCATGCCTCGCTCTTGAACTCGTCCGGTTGTTTCATGGATTGGCAAATATCGAACATGACCTCCAAATCATTTACCCTGAATCGAAGTTGACCCGAATCCTTATCTAATAGGGTTCTCCCAGTGGCCAGAAATGGTCTTCCCAAGATGATGGGCACCTCAAAATCAACCTCGCAATCCAGAATCACAAAGTCTGCAGGAAAGGTAAATTTATCAACTTTAGTAAGCACATCATAAGGTTTCCTTCCAGCTTTTAATTGTTTCATCTGCCATAAGTAACCGCATTCTCGACGGGGCATTAAATTGATGCTCGCTCTTAAGTCACACAATGCTCTTGTGAACTCAACATCACCAATGGTGCAAGGGATGGTGAATACACCGGGGTCCTCTTGTTTTTGGACAAGGCATTTGGTTATAATCGCGCTACATTATTGGACTTCTTGAGAGAACTCTTGGCTCAAACTACATTTCTTGGTCACCAAATCCTTCATGTATTTGGCATACCCGAGTATCTTCTCCAAAGCTTCTAGAAGGGGAATGTTGATGGAGAGTTGCTTCAACATTGAGAGGAAGTTTTTGAATTTACCCTCCTCTTGCTTTTTCTTAAGCATTTGAGGGAAAGGAGGAGGAGGAGGTTTTGGTATTGACTTCAATTTTTCATGCTCCTTTACCTTTTTCTGTTGCATCTCAACAATCTTTGGCCCTTCTCCCTCAACCACGACTTCACCACCAAGACCTTTCTCATCAACTTCATCTACAATTATCGGTATAGGGGGATCTATAGTGCTTTTGCCATTCTGAGTCATGACTGCCATGCTATGCCCTTTGTTCTTAGGATTTTGAACTGTATTGCTTGGTAAGGTGCCCTTTTTGCATTGGTTCAATTGCGAAGAAACTTGCCCAAATTGTTGCTTGAGTTGCTTAATCGCCACCGAGTAGGACTCTGTTATTTGGTTAATACTTGAAATATCTGCTTTCATTCCCTTTAAAGTCTCATCTTGGTAGACGGCCCTCTTCAACAACTTATCGAACATCTCTTCGATCCTGGAGTTACTTTATCTTGCATCACGGTTGTGAGGTGGCACATAAGGACCATTTTTGTAGCCATTTCTTCTTCCCCAATCGGTCTCTGGCACTCTCTCTCTTTCATAGTATCCACCTTGGTTGTCTCTATATACCCCATCACAGTTGAAGTTCCGACCTTGATTCCCGGAACCTTGCCTCTAATAATCCAAATTGGAACCTTGAGGGTTGTTCCGGAAACCCGCCACTTGGTTGCTTACAAAACATGCATCCTTATCAAAGAATGGATCATCATAGATGGGAGCCTTCGGAGGTTGGTGAGTGACTGTGTTGACACTCGCTTGATTTTGCTTCAAAACCAAGTCTATAAATGTGCGAAGTTGAGCAAGCTACTCCATTATCGCTTCATTTACCATTGCTTGCTCATTGTTGGCGTTGACCATACAAGAACTCTTTGTCACACCATGCTCTCGTTGACCCCATGCTCTAATTGTCTTAACCACTTGTTCCATTCTTACGACTATCAATGCAAAAGGTTAGTCACGAAACATGTCTCCTATGATTGTGTTGGCGTGAGCTTGAATGTTCTCATCAAGTGCCCAATAAAAGATCTTAACCAAGGCAGCAACAATAATTTTGTGATCAGGGACCATCCTCAATCATTTAGTAAATCACTCCCATGTTGTGCTAATAGAATCGCCCGACAATTGTTCAAAGTTGTTGATTTGATCCTTGAGCTTCAACTTCTTAGATCTTGGGAAATATCCTTCAATGAATACTCTTTAAAGCTCAGCCAACTTGTAATACTACCCGAAGGAAGTTCAGACAACCACACAGCTGCATTTCCGGTCAATGACAGTGGAAACACTCTTAAACCAGCAGCATCAAGAGAAAGATTTTGTGTACCTATGATACTCTTGCAAACAAAGACCACATTTTGGAGATGACAGTGGGGATCCTCTGAAGGTAGCCCTGTGAATGATCCGCGTTTTTGGAGCATTTGGAGCAACCCACTTGATACTGTGAACTTAGTATTTGCCGGTAAAAGGGGGCATTACTATTGCACCGGTAATGTCCATGGCCACAGGGTTCAATCGATACTGATTCCATCCATATGTGTTTTCATTGAATTCCCTAAGTTGTGGCATGTTACCGCTTAGTGATGGATTCTCCTCTCTTCCTATATCCTCATTCACATTCATTTCCTCCTCAACCTCGATGTCCTCATTCACTTGAGCCATTCTTCTCATGAGTTGATAGATCTCCAAATTTATCAGAGCTTAGGGATTGCCTTGGCTCCTTGTGTTGGGCATACAACCTAGCACACCCTGAAAATAAAATCAAACAACAAAGACAAAAATAAAAGTAAAGTACAGGAGACTCTAGAAATCAACACTAGAACTAACTTATAGTGAATTCAAGTCAAAACTTAGCCATATTCCCCAGCAACGGTGCCATAATTTTTGATGATATTCATGCTCCAATAAGAAAGCGATCGCTATCATCAATTAACCTAACCGAAGGTTAGGGTCATATCCACAAGGAATACAGGGTTTCACTATAAGACTTCACGACTAATCATTTCAAGGATTCAAAACTACAATCTCTAAATGGGGGGAGGGAGTGTTTGTGATTCAAAAACAAAATAAAATAACCACTAAACTATAACGCAAGTAAACACTCAATTTTAGAGACAACATGGGAATTATGGCTCCCATAGCTTGTTGACTCAATTTCCCTAGATAACATAACTAAAATTGGAGATTTGCATGCAGGATGATAACTTAGGTTCTTATAACCCTCTTATGAAAGTGAAGCTCAAATTTGACCATGGAGCTTGGTCGGCCACCATAATGTGCCAACCAATCGTTACCTATTGTCCCAGTCAACCTCCCCTTGGCCAGGCTTGGTTGATGAGAGGAGAATACATTAATTGAATCCTGTCATCTATTTTCCTTTTCCTATTCATCACTACCTTTGTTGGGATTATGATAGTAGGCGGGGTTTGGTATTGGCCACCACCAAACAACAATCAATATGAAGGGAATTAGATAATACATGCAAAACCCCAATCATAGTGTCACGTCCCAAAGTCCCGTTAGGACGGACTGGCACCCGTTGCCGATAAGGCTCGGGAGAACCAACATATATCTATGCGCTTTCTATACATATTATAAGAGATTTCTACCTTTGACATGCCTTTAAGAAGATAAACAGTGATAACAAGCCAAAAGGAAATGCATATGACTAGGTCGTTGGGGCCACGGTGTTTAAAGTACGAGACATGACCACACTTTGATTTACATAGTTTACAAAGCCTCTAGATAAAGAAAGTATCTGACAAGGGTCGACACAGGCCCTGCCACAACTAACTGTACAATGTAAATATATAAGCTCCAGACACACACAAAGCCCCGAAGCAACCTGGAGCTTGGTATCAGCAACCGGATGTCCTGTACTCCTACTGGGGAGATCTACTAGCACCTGTACTTGCAGCATGAAATGCAGGTCCCCCGTAAGGGACGATAGTATGAGATAATGTGCTGAATATGTAAGGCATGATATACTGTATGTGAAGTGATAAATCAAATAGACCATGCACTGGTGCAAGAATTGAGACCACCCTTGGTTATACTTTGGAATCATGTACTTTATGTTCTTTATGTCACTTTACCTTTACTGTATAATCTGTGCACAACTGTAATACAAATGACCAACTGATCAGTGGTAAACTGTATCAGGATTGTCCCTGGCTAGGTTCTTCCTTAACCCCTCGGGCTACCACCCGTGATGGGATCGTCCCTGGCTAGGTGATTCTTCCACCCCTCGGGCTACCACCCATCAATAAACAATATACTTTACCTTTAAACTACCTTTGAGATAGTTCGTTTGGTAGTCACCATATTGGAGCTGTAGGACTGTAGATGTAACATGTGGCATGTAGATCATACAAGACAATATGACAATGAAAAGAGTACATTACATAAACAATGAAATGCGTATGGATGAGATAACTCGTGAACTTTATTTGGCAAACGGAACCCATGTAACTTGGTATCCATGTATGTATGCAAATTTGAAGGTGACTGTGTATAGGAGCATGTGAACATGTCAAAGAGTGGAGACACGGTTAATAGTCGTGTCGGAGTTAGCAAGTGCCTTTATGTGCCAATGAAGAATCTAGGTTTCATGCCAAGTGATACGAAATCAACATACCTCGTTGTATGACATCGTTACTACCTCGAGATAGCCTTCCTTTCCTCCAAATATTTATCTACAACATAGTAGGTGATAAAACTAGCATTAATAGCCAATAGATACACCTTGGCAGCCCAATCACATAACAAAACAATACATGGACAGCAAGCGGGTATTTATAAACCCGAGCGTGTTCTTTCAACCTTTATGCCCCTACTTGTATTTTTCTAACACATATTTTCATGTACACATCATGTGTAGCCTGGTTTAGTACCACAATAGTCTTACAACAGCCCACAAAGCACAACGCATAACAATTCTACACAATCTAAAAATGGACAGCATAACGTTTACCTTCCTTTGCTACATTTCGACGTCGATAATTCCAAACCTATTCCAACTCTAATCAAACTGTTCCAACAACATTTACACATGCAAACAGACCTAAAACAGTCTTATAATAGCACTCAAGGAAGTCATGAAGGACGTGAGATAACAGCCTTCCATCCAACAGCCCACAAGTTCCAATCAACATTACATTTAAGATAGCACAATAAAACGCGCTTGTTAAATGAAACCAAAATTAAAAGAGGACCACAGGCCTGTGTAAATACCTCAATGAACTCATGTGGACACTCATCAGCCCGAGGACAATCTCTTAAATACACATGTTGATGTTGTTGACCCATTTTTCTTTTCTTTGTTGATTCCTCTCAATGAAATTTTTCATGTTGCACTAAGTTACTTACGGATTTATGCATGCGGTCGGGGAATACTTTGGGGTGAACACCCATCCGAACAAGTAGGGTCAATAGTTCAGCATTTAAACCATAACATTTAGCAACCAAAAAATATTTAACCCAACAAGTGCTCTCCGAACCAAGCTAGATAGTCTCCTATCACTAGGCTCACCAACCAACCTGGACTTTTTTTGTAATTCCTACCGGATATCAAGACAAAGCATAATGATTGTTTCCTTTACAGGGAAGCAACCTTAGGATGATATTTATAACTCAAACCATATTAATAAAATCATTATCTCTTCATACTATAGCCCACAAACTATAGAGAAATCACTAAAACAAAAGGCAAGTATGCAGCAACTTTCTCAATACATGTTGTCTCAAATTTCTAGCACAACATACTAGCATATACTTCTTGTTTTTCATACGAAAACCATACTAAACACATGTGTAAGCTTACTTACCACTAACTTCAAGGTGTAGGTATTCTCCAAGAACCCTATAAGTCCCCTTGTAGCTGCTTGCTAGGTCAAGAAGTAAGAACAATAAAGTTTTGAGAAAGCTGAAATTTGCCAAGTTTAAAGTGAATGAGTTTTTGCTGCTTGTAACCCCTTTTTAAAGGACCATTTAGGCCGACTTACACTTGACCTTTTGACCATCTTATACCACATATTAATAAGCTACTTATGTAGCATCTTGGCCTTTACACTTGGGCCTAAATGGGTCTCCAAGTTGATGGGCTTGGGCTACCCATTTTTCCAACTTTCACTTCACTTAGTTTGGGCCTAATTAGCCAAGTGAGTTGTGATGTCTTTAGTCCCTTTCCAATATACTTCTTGGGATGAAAATATAGTCCATGTGTGATGCTAAAACATGGGCCAAATGTACACCTTAACACGGACTTTATTCATAATTGGACTTGGGCAAATTCGACGTCGAGCCTCGTCTCTGTTTAGCTAACAAAATTTAAGCTAAGCAAGTCCTACAAGCACCTCAATCCTCTTACTTCATTTAAGATCGTAATCTCCACAATTCGACACAAAACATGTTTGCACTCAACCCTCTTAAGCGTTAGACGCACATATAGCCCATTAATACGAGATTTAAGCACTTTTAAAAATTAGCGCTAATTTAACCAAACAATGTCTTGTTTCATTTGTATAGTACTAGTATTGTAAGGTGTGGGGTGTTACAGTATGTCTCATCGGGCAATCTCTCATCATGTGCCCTGGTGCACCACACCAATAACAAATATCTGTCCCAACATGACATATACCCGGATGACTCGTTCCACACTGTTTACAAGGTGGTCTGGGAGTCATTGGTTAGCCTGTCGAATAACCTATTGTCTGGGCAACTTTCCCTTCACCTCCTTGACCGAGCTGATTACTTCGAGACCCTTGAAATTGCGGTGGAGCACTAACTGCAAAGTAGGAGGATGATGGCCTAGGTGGTCTCTTAGAATACTGAGGCCTAAGCTCACCTTTGGGGTGGTGTAAACTGCCCTGTAGATCTGGCTCTTTTAGCCTGCCCCCTTTCCAACTCTTGTGTCCTTCTCCTCTGCCTTTGATCCTCCAATTTTTGTACAAAAGCCTGCATTCTTGCTATGTCCATATCTTTGTTCAAGGAAGCAATGGTGCAGTCTCTGACCAGATACGTATCCAACCTATCTACATATCGATGAACTCTATCTGCCATTGTAGTAACTACATTAGGAGCATACCTTACTAAAGAATTAAATTGGAGGCTATACTCCCTCACAATCATGTTCCCTTGGTGAAGATTCAGGAACTGATTTGCACGGGCCTCTCAGATCGCTAATGGCACATAATGGTCAAGAAACGCCTCTATGAACTCTTTCCAAGTAGTTGGAGGTGCATCTATACCCTTAGATTGCTTACAAGCTTCATACCACGATATAGCCACACCCTTCAGCCTATATGTTGCAAACTCGACAACTTTTATACCACTCACGTGCATAACATCTAAAGTGCGCTGAATCTGATCAATAAAGTCTTGGGGGTCTTCATTAGGATCTG
>JAPFFP010046293.1:0-11076 GCA_026153255.1 Solanum medicagineum
AAGCGTTAAACGCACATATAGCCCATTAACACGAGATTCAAGCACTTTTAAAATTTTAGCGTCAATTGGTCCAAATCTTGTCATGTTCCATTTGTATTATGCCAATATTGCAAGGTGTGGGGTGTTACAAGAAGGTTCATTGAAGGGTTATCATCTGTTGCATCTCCATTGACCATGTTGACTCAAAAGAAAGCTAGGTTTGTCTGGTCGGATGAATGTGAGAAAATTTTTTAGACTTTGAAGGATCAGCTTACATCGGCTCCTTTATTGACTTTACCATATAGCTTAGATAGGTTTGTGGTGTATTATGATGTTTCTCGAATTGGGTTGGGTTGTGTACTTATGCAGCATGGTAAGGTGATAGCTTATGCATCAAGGCAATTAAAGGTGCATGAGCGTAATTACCCGACTTATGATCTTGATTTAGCAGATGTGGTGTTTACTTTGAAGATTTGGAGACACTATTTGTATAGGGTGCATATTGATGTTTTCACCTATAACTGGTGTTTGCAATATTTGTTCACTTAAAGGCACCTTAACTTGACGCAAAGGAGATGATTGGAATCCTTAAGAACTACGACATGAGGGTACAATGTTAGCCAGGCAAGGAAAATGTTGTGTTGATGCTCTTAGTAGGCTATATATGGGAAGTATGGCTTATTTTGATGAGGGGAAGAAAGAGTTGGCAAGAGATGTTCACCATTTGGATATGTTGGGTGTCAAGTTGGCCGACTTTTATGATGGTGGTGTCCATGTTCAGAATAGAGCCAAATCTTTTATAGTTGTTGATGTAAAGGCTCAGCAAGACCTAGATCTATCATTGGTTGAGTTGAAGAAATTAGTTGCCGAAAAGAAGATAGAGGTTTTCTCCTAAGAGAGAGATGTTGTGCTTTGGTATCAAGATCAATTATGCATTCGGGATATGGATAATCTTAGGAGAGTTATCATGAGTGAAGCTCATAACTCTTATTATTCTATTCATCTGGGATCTAACAAGATGTATTGGGATTTGAGGGAAGTGTATTGATGGCATAGTATGATGAATGATAGCCAAGTTTGTATTTGAATGTCGTATTGTCAACAAGTGAAGGTAGACTACTAAAGGCTCGACAAGTTAACTCAAGATATTGAAATTCCTACTTGGAAGTGGGAAGATGTGAACATGGATTTGGTGGTTGGTTTTCCTCGGATGACCATCTTCCACTCATTGATTTTTCTTATAATAATAGCATTTATGCTAGCATTGATATGGCACCGTTTGAGGCTTTATATGGTAAGAGGTATAGAGCTCCGATGGGGTGATTGAGAAATGGACTTAATCAGCTCGGATTTGGTGTTGGAGGCTATAGAGAAGGTGAATTTGATTAGGGAGAGGTTGAAGATGGGCCAAAGTCGCCAAAAGACTTATTCGGATGTTAGGAAGAGGGATCTTGAGTTTCATGTTGGTTATTGGGTGTGTATGAAAGTCTTACCTATAAAGGGTGTGATGAGTTTTGGGACAACCTAAGCCCCCAATATGTAGGTCCTTATGAGATCATTGAGCAGATTGGGAATATGGCTTATAAGTTGGAATTGCCTCCGAATTTGAGTTTTATTCACCCGATTTTCTATATGTCTATGTTGGGGAAGTTGGTTGGTGATTCTACTACTATTATGCCTTTGGAAGGTGTTGAGGTTGAGGAGAACTTGTCTTATGAGGAAGTATTGATTGAGAATTTGGGTAGGCGGGTGAAGCGGCTTTGTAACAAGGATATGACTTCGGTTAAGGTACTTTGGAGAAATCAACATATGGAGAGTGCTACATGGGAGGTGAAGTTGGACATGATGCAACGATATCCCCATCTTTTCCAATCTACTAAAGCCTAAGGTAATAGGTTCTTCCTTCTCCATGTGGTCCTAATTCCTTCACTCTTGAGTTTCATCACATGACATGCATACATGTGCACCAAAATGATTTTTATGATGTCCTGAATGATTTGAATACGTTTTCATATGAGTTTTAATGGCTTTATGATTTTCAAGTGATGGAATATGCATGGTACCTTATGGTTGAATGTTTCATGTCTAAGTCAAGCCTTTCAAGTCTTGTTCTATTACATTTGAGGACGAATGTTCCCAAGGGAGAGATGATGTAAGGACCTGGATGTTGTATGACCTCATTGGAGCTTGCAAATTTGGTTCTGGAAAGTTTTGGACCAAAGAGACGCTCCATGGAAGCTCTCACAGTCTGTGTGAGGCTATATGGGCCGTGTGGATCCTCCTCGAGTGACCCTTGGCCTTGTGTCCGGTGTTGCATCTCAATCATGGAGTTTTGGATGAAGGCATGCCCCACATGGACCACATAAGGCTTCACAAACCATTTGGTGGGCAGTATGGTAGCCTTAGTCTTGAAATTACACAGTTTTGGGACCAAGTAACATGGTACGACCAAGTATATGGTCTGTAAAAGGTGGCACGGTTCGCATGGTCTCCCATATGGGTTCCGGAGTGAAATATTTCTAAGTATGGGATCACCGTATCAGAACTTCATCGTGAAGAAATTTGTCTAAGGGAGGTGGGATAGAAGAGGCTCACGGACCGTATGGCTTGGTATAGTCTGTACCACCCTCTGTATGGATGACTTCGTTTAAAAAATTCTAAGTGTAGGATTACCATTTCGGACCTTCGTCAAGTGAGAATTTTCTAAGTGTCGGATCATGGACATGTACACAGTCTGTATGACCTATCACGGACCGTATGGTCCTTCCTGAGACGAGAAATTCTAGTTTTTCAACTCGTTTCATTAATGGCATTTTCATAATTATTGTTGTTTCTAAGGGTTTTTTGTGACCTTCTATGCTACCTGATGACTTTCAAATGACCTATATTTTATTCCTCTTATTCAAATTTATTCCTCACATTTAAAATTCTCTCAAGTCACTCTTAAGAAAATTCTCAAGGAACTTTTGTGAATCTAAGCTTGGGAATCAAGGGAAGGCTCATTCTTCTTCAAATTTCTTCTTGAATCTTCTTCATTATCTAAGGTATGTCAGATTGATTCTTTGTCCCTTTCAACCAAGAAGACCCAAACCTTTTTACACTCAACTTCATGGAATTGTAGCTACTTTAAATTTGGGTTTTCAATTTTATTGTTTATTAAATTCAATTTAAGTATGGACTATGCTTATTTGATGATTTAAAGTTGATTTAAGATCTAATTTGATGAACTGCATTTAAGTTATGAAGTCATGAATGTGTATGTCCCCTTTAAAACTATGGTTTAAATGTGAAATTTACTTATGTCTTTATATGAATTTCATAATATATTTTTGATTAAAGTTTGAATCTCTATTACCCATGCTATTCTCATCTCATTCATGGAATATGCATTCATGAGCATTGGATTTATGAAATTACTGGTGGGTTAAGCTCACATATGCTTTTATGAAATGGTTTCGCTAAGTTAGGCTCACATATTGGTTATGACAAGAATGTGATCCCATAAGTGTCTATGATACAGATCCTTGAGCATTTAGGGTGCTTGCACCATTCCGTACACGTGCATGAGCTAATCCTAAGCATGAGAAGTATGGTTAGGACTATTATTTGGCTTTTGAAGTAAAGTGTGAATATTTATGGAATATGATTGGCTTTTAAGCCCAAGTATGCATTTGAAATGATTTGATAAGAGTTGCATCTCTCTTTAGAAAGCACGTATATGTATAGATTAAGAACGATAGGGCTATCCCCAAAGGCCCTCACCCATTCCTTTAACTATGTGCCATCATAGGTATTAGTAGCCATTACCGAAATGATCTAGTCATCGTAAGGAATGGTTACACTTTGATATAATATGATATGACTTTGGATATCCTTCTGAATTGATGTATTTCGTAAGGAAGGTGTCTATCCAACGAAATGATGAGGTCGTAAGGTGTGATATAGATTATCCTTGGTAAGTAACCTTCTCTCGCTGATGGGAGGTCTTCATCGGACTTATTGATTTTATAGGTCACATGAGTTTGATTTGTCTGATATAGTCTATCCCCACTATATATAAACATCATGGCATTTCATGTATCATGGATTTCATGGCATATTGTTATAATACTCTTCTTTAGATATATATCTCTTTCTATATTATGTGCCCTTGTCATCTAACAATGAATGCAAATTTGATAAGTCGTATACATTGCATGCCCGCATACTTAGTAAATTCAAATATACTAACACATATGTTTTCGTACATAAGCTAACCATGTAGGGACCGAGGACTACCTTCATCCAACATACGATGAATATCTTGGATATTGAGATTTTCTTACTGTGGTTAGTCCTATCTTCCAAGGACCAACCACCATTCCTCTACTGATGGTGCTTTTGTGTATGTTATTTACTTGAGGTTGAGCCTGGGGTATGTCTTGGCCTCCATCCTATTTTATGACTAGAGGCATTGTTGGATATCTTATAAACTTCTTTACATTTATATGCTAAGTGTTGTATTTGGAGATTATGCTTATGGTTATAGCCACCTATCAGTTATCGTTATGTGGATTGATTATGAGCTTTATGATATGGTTATATGTTCTGATGTGAAAGATCCTAAATCCCGAATTTTCCCCTAGAGTGAGTCATAATTACCCGCCCCTTAGTATTTATATGCTATGTTATGTGAATCCACGTTACTACCTTTCCCTATGACATTCCCATAGCATGAGTCAGACTTTCCCATCCCTTAGAATTATGTGTTTATGCTTCTGAACTGTTGATGTGATTACGAATACTTTGAGTCAAGTTTATGGACTCTTTGTTCCGCATTCGCCATGTCACTCCTAGAACCTAGGTCGGGTCGTGACAATAATAATAAAATAAATAAAAATCTTATTTATATACAAGGGAAATTGAATTCTACTCCAAATAGAAAAATCGGTTCAGCATGGATCACGAACCACATTCACGATCCATGGTGGGTTTCATAACTCATGAATGGGTCTGCAAAAAGTGACTTCGTGCAATTTTCATCCTGCTTCAACTTCCCCCACCACGGGCATCTACCATGACACATGGTCCAATCCATGACCCGTGGTAGGTCTTCATGGATTTCTTTGGCCTTCCGATTTTCAGCACAGGTTTACCTATTCTTTGCAGACCCTTCCACGGTCCGTGGTAGTCTCCATGGTCCATGAAGGGTTTCATAAAGCTCCACTTGGCTTCTATCAACATTTTGACGGCAATTTTCCAAATCACATATCCTCTTCATAGTTCACTGCACACCTTGTGGTGGGTTCCCACGGCCCGTGAAGGGATTCGTGGAACCTCACTTTCTTTTTCTTCTTCTCCTTGATTTGGTGTATGATCCATGAGAACCCACCACGACTTGTGGTGGGCTCCGTATATAGGCCTTTGCAGGTTTTCAACTCTACTCTCTAATTTGTCCAAAAATTCCATGCCTTACCTACTTTCTTGCAAAACAAGACAAAACACACATTGTCACACCCCAGAAGGATACTCTTGACATGGCCGACACTCAGAGACTATTGCTAGACTCCAAACGAACCACTTAGCCTCATCACATTCATTCAAACATAATCTAACAACGGAAGACATCAATGATCAAGAATACTTAATGAAAGCAATAACCAAATCAATAATCAAAGGACAAAGTCCAACCAATATATCAATCAACAGAGTAAGACTAGTATAAAAGAAACTAGTCAAAAAAAATATTCAATAACAACTTGACAATCTAGTCTATGAATCCTCTATCCATCTAACAAAATGGTGTCAATGACAGGTACATGAATACCTCAAAATAGTATTAAAATAAGTCTACACTTTAATAGCTAGATGATAATAATATAAAAATCCTCCGAAAGTAAGGAGGTCTCACCAATCAGCTGAACACGAATAGATCCTCAATGATGCACTTATTGATGATCTCTACTACCTATCTTTGCACCATTAGACAATGCAGGCCAAACTAGAAATCAGTAAGTGGAATGTACAATCATGTAAAATGGCAGAAAGAAACATGCATCAGGAAGAACAATATCAACTCCGACAATCTCAATCAAGAAGGCAAGAACTCACTCAAGTGTCATAATTCTAAGGTAAGAATAGAGTTTAGACAATGAATAATCATATACAATCCCATCTAATCAATCAGAGTACTACAAGACCTATATGAGAGTTTCTCTGACCAACAACCATCACCTATGAGTCGGTGATGATACAACGAAGTGATGTCGTTGCCATATCCATCCAATACCTTGCAAGGGTAAAGAACTTTCCATCAGTGGATCCACAATCAATAACATCAAGTCCTCTTTTTGGGACAATAGGTAAACATCCAATTTTATGATTCAATCCTCTCCTACGCTGGCTACATAGTTATTGAGTTCAAATTGGACTTACTCTTTCTTAATTCAGTTTTCCATACTCCTCCAAAGACTCAACATGCTCATAAGATATCAATCTTACGGTTAACTCATTCACTTAATCTTGTTGGACATTTGTCAACGCAGCTTATTACATCAACTATCAAATATTTCGTTAGGAACATTCTTTTAGAATTAGTTCATAACTCATAAAAACTCTCTATAATCCATCATTCCAACTCATAATATTCTGGTGCAAAAGTAGAGCTAAAACTTTCATGAATTTTGTGGACTCTTCAATCTCTATTCATACTCATGTATATTCATTTAAGTGCAATATGTAAAATTAATAAGAATTCATTCTAAGTTTCATTTAGAAAAATAAAATCATCTATTTCAAGTTTTTAATTTATAAAACTATCATTCATGCAAGATTGTGTAGGAATACATTAGGATTTAAGAAAAGCTTTCATGAAACATTTATGGAAGTCTAAATTTGTTCACAACTCAATTAATCTAGGTTATGTGGCACATGGAAGAACACAATCCATGTTATAGTTAGCCTTACATACCTAAAAGATTTGAATTTTGGAATAGCTTGGAAGAACTCACAAGATTCTCTTGAAACTCTAGTTTTTTCTCCCCTTGAAGCCTTGCTCTAAGTTTGAGAATGGGTTTTAGCATAAAAAAGTTGAATAGTTATGCTTAGGGATTCATTTAGGTGTAGAACCATAGAGTTAATGCCTTGAAAGGGTGGGGAAAGACCAAAACAATCCTTCTTAAAATGTTGCCCAGATCGTCTACGGGTCAATCGGCCGACCATAGAGACTTCTACGGTCCATAGAAACCCATCCATTAAGTTTTAGATAAATTTTATAGTTCTGGATCCATTCTACGAGACCAAACCAAGGGCTTGGTTAAATGACCCGAAAGAGTGCTCGAAAACATGTCTCGAAAGTGCCCAAAATCTTGTTTTCCATATATCTAAAAATCCATTTATTATTTTAAAAATCTAGCTTCATATTCTTGTTTATGGATTCAAATTGAGTGGGAAATAGGTTGAACCTAAATTTTAGAGCAACCGTATCAAAATTCAAAAATCGCAAAATATGCTATTTAGGAGGATCAACTTTGAAGGGTCATATCTATTAGCACACAAATAATTGGATGTTCTATGACTTACCAAATTAAATCCATTTGAATTATATTTCCAATGAATTTTGTTTCACCTCATTCCTAGTTCGGATGAAGAATTTATGTCGTTTTCGTAAAACTCGTTCATGTAGAAAATGTTGATTCTAGTGGGGTTTTCGCATTGCCTCCACGATGCGCCCCTGTGTTTTTGGTGCCTGTTTTCATTTGAAAATACATATATTTAGCCTTATTACATCCTCATATCATCCTAAATATTCCCCAATACTCACTCAAACATTTAAACTCATATTTCACCCTAAATTCAAGTCCCAAACTCAAGACCAATCTTAAGGATTTCTTCAAGGATTTTACTCAAGCTTCAAGTCACCATTAAAGTCTTCTTCAAGAACTTATCCAAAGCAAAGGTATGTGGTGTTGAGCCATTGGGTCATTTCACTCATGGTGCCTAAACCCTCTTTTACTTCATATTGCATGATTTAAAGTTAATTTTACATGTGGGTCTTGTATATTGAGAAATTTATTGCACTGTGATTATGTTCATGAAAAGTATGCTTGTTTTAGCATGTTTTGAGCTCTAAATCTTGGATCCAATGTTGGATTTAATGAGGGGTTTTCATGTGAATGTCTTAGGGGTGTTGCAAGATGTTGACTGATGGTTTTACTACAGATTTTCTTGCATCTTTTCATCTCTAAATTGCATGGTGTTTTACCCCTATTACACATCCCCAAGGTGTTTGATAAAATGTCCGACTAGGCTTTTTTGTGGAATTGAAGGTCCAATGTATGTCTTATGAGTTGAACGGTGTTATGATGATTATATGATGATGCAACAGTGATGAAATGAGGATGAGATGATGGTATGCATATGATGTATAATGAGGAGAGGAAGTGTAGGTATATCGTGACTTTGGTATGATGCTAGGGATGTTTATATAAGTTGTTTTCATGGAAATGTACCTATGGTGTTGCATATTGATTGTTGGGTCCTTATGTTTGTTTTGTTCTTGGGAAAATAAGTAGTTTTTTGTTGATGATTTGAATGTGATGGTTTGATAAGCTAGTCCTATGATTCTACCGAAAAGGCCATGCCGTAAGGTAGAGTGTTTAATGATTCCTACCGAAAAGATCATATGGTAAGGTATGGATACCCTACTAAAAAGGTCATGCCGTAAGGTAGAATAGATAATTATGCCTACCAAAAAAGATTATATCGTAAGGTATGGACATCCCACTGAAAAGGCTATGCCGTAAGAAAGAAAGAATAATGGCTCCCACCAAAAGATCATATCATAAGGTGTGGACATTCTATTGAAAAGGCCTTGCCATAAGACAGAATGAATCATAGTCCCTACCCAAAAGATGATATTGTAAAGTAGGGGACATCTTATACTACCTACTAAAAAGACTATGTCATACGGTAGGGGTATTGATAACACTCTCCAAAAAGGTTATACCATAAGATGAGTGGGGATCATTTGGCACATTTCATGAAAGTTTATACAAAGGGGTTAGTGTATATTTCTCGTATTGAGTTTATATTTCTTGATCATTATTTACTAGCATATTTTACCTTAAGCATTGAGCATGCATGTTATATTGACGTCACACCTATCATCTTGTTATGATTATGCATTTTGATTACATTGCCTATCTCTTGTTGCATTTCATCCCACATACTTAGTACATTCAAACGTACTAACATACTTTATGCCTACATGATATCACCATGTAGGAACCAGAGCCTCATTTGAGCATCATCCTCCACGTGGCTAGTACGACTTCACTCAAGCTTGTTGGTGAGTCCTCCACTTCGGGGACCTTGGTCTATGATTCTCTTATTATGTATTGAGACACTTTTCCTTATTTTCTATTTTGGCTATGAAGGTGAGTCCAGTTACTTTGTCTTGGCCTCCGCTCTTTTCTTTATGTAGTAGAGATGTTGTTGGACATATGGTGTATCTATGTTATCAGCCTTGACTCTATTGACTCTTGTTGTTTATGATATGAAAGAGATTTCCTTAGTCCCTATTTCCCCTTGTTTATGCTTATCTTTTATTATCTTTCTAATTGCTGACCAAGGATGTGTAATGATATGCTATAAGGCTTGTTTGGGTTCCTTTGGGTTCCATATTCACCGGTCACGTCTAGGCTCTAGGCTTGGGTCTTGACAATGATTGTATCAGAGTACTAGGTTGATAGATCCTTGGAGTCCAACACACCGCGTCGATTAGAGTCTTATTCATAGTTGTGTTGTGCACTACAACTATGAGTATGAGGCTATGAGACGTTCTAGGAAATATTTCCCTTCTTCATGGTTTATGTTGTTCTTTAAAAGTGAGATAGGGCTTTCCCCTCTAACAAATGTTCTTTGCTCTTTTAGTTGATCATGCCGCTTCAAGGAGGAAGGCAAAGGAAGGCAAGTAAAAGGTTTTGATTTTGATGGATCTGAGTTTCACTATTTCATCTCTATTTTTTAGTTGATGGTGGGGCTTCTTGTGTGCCCAAGTGCTTGTGTGGATCTTTGGTGTCTATTCTCTTGGTTGGATATATTATTGCTAGAAAGTTCACAGGTGTTGATCCGGGTTTGTATTGCATTAGGTCATGCTTTGTGGGTTGTTAGATTTGATGTGGTGGATTGTGATGTTGTACTTGGGATGGAATAGTTGCATGGATGTTGTGTCTCCATCGATGGTGGGACTCGTAGAGCTAGAAGCTAACTCCCTAATGAACCCATCTTTGAGTGAGAGATTGTCATATGGTAGCAAGGGGAGGTAGGTCCATTCTTGACTTAAGGTACAATTGGTTTCTAAGGGGTTGCATTTTTCATCTTGTGAGACTTGGAGGTGTTGAACCTATGCTATTTTGTCTATGGAATTGTTGTTGGTGGTGGATGAGGCTTTGAATGTCCTTTCCGATATTTTGAACTTTGGGGTAGTGTACTTCGGTTTGACTAGTACACCGGTTATGTCTATAAATCTCATGAGTATGATCTTTAGTCCCTACTCTAATAAGTTAATGGTGGTTTTAGTGATGATAGTATGGGTCGTTCCCTAATAAGATAGTGCATATGAATCATTAGAGGGTAGTACTACAAGTTCAAGAAGAAGGTTAAGTGCTAAGTGGGTGAGATGAAAATTTGGTGGTAAGAGGTTACCTTCCTAGGTGTGGAGCCAGGTGATGGTATTGAGGTGGACTTTAGTAAGACGAAGGTGATTAGAAAGTAGCCTAGACCTTTGACTTCACCGGATATTAGAAGCCTCTTGGGTTTAGTGGCTTTTGCCGGTGATTATGAGTAGATTCTCTTTTATTGTTGCTCTTATGACTTAGTTGACCCTAGGTAAGGCCATGTTGTGACCGACGTTTTGAGTAGGATGATTTGATAGGTCCGAGAATTGCTATTTCTTGTGTTATCCCTTGGTGCTAGTAGGATTCATGTGTATGTGGGTTTCATTCATAGGCTCCTTTCACCCATATAGCCCAATTTTCCTTTTTTATGAAAATTGCATGATTTCAAGATGTATTTCTTATGGGTATCTATTATTATGAAATATGAGCATGAAATATG
>JAPFFP010046294.1:0-11076 GCA_026153255.1 Solanum medicagineum
GAACTAGGAATGATCATTTTGAATATTGGTGGAGTTGTTTGGTTGGCTTATGCACTGGTAGTGTTTGTGGGTTTCTTGAATAGGATCTTAAAACCCTATCGTGATATGTTTGTGGTGGTCTCTAGTGACAAGGTATTGATTTGTTTAGAGCTTGTGAATCATTTGGGGATAGTGTTGCAAGTTTTGGAGGATGAGAGATTGTTTGCTAAATATGATTGATGTGCCTTGTGTAGCAAGAAGGTGTTTAGAATTCTTTAAGGATTATGAAATGAGTATGCATTAGTTTTACCCGATAAGGCTAATGTTGCGGTCGGTGCTCTAGGTAGCCTAGCATGTGTTGTTGATGGTGGCAAGGAGGAGATTAGTGGGGTCCATCAATTGGTTAGATTGGAAGTTAGGTTGAGGGAAGTTGAGCATGGTGGTGTAGCATTATTGATGGTTCCAAATCTTGTTTGGTTAAAAGGTCTAATTTAAACAAGGCCTTGATTCCGCCTTATTAGAGTTGGAAGTTTTGGGTGGAAAGATGGTAGAGTGGAGGTAGTCTCTCAAGGGGGAGATGGTAGTTCGTGATGACAAGTGGAATAGGTGTGGTTAAGGTTGAAAATGAGTTATGGTTGTGAGTCTTGCTTATAGGATGAAGAGAGAAGTTGATAAGTTTGCATAAGTTTGGGGATTGCTTATGAATAGGGGTTTGGTTAGTCTGGTTATTCATGCTTCTAGCTTGATAGGACGTGTTGGTGACTCTAGTGTTATAGCACTATTTGAGATTGTGGGTGATGCGGAGGACAAGTTGGCTTAAGGGAAAGTCCCGGTGGAGGTGTTGGATAGATGAGTGGAGAGGTTGAAAAATGAGGATGTGGTGTTCATTAAGGCCCTCTTGAAAGGATCATCAGGTCAAGGGTGTCTCCAAGGAAGCCGAAATGGTCTTATGGGAGCGATATTCGTACCTCATTCACTCTAATCAAGCCTAAGATAGCAACTAAGTCCTTCATGTGATTCCAAGTCCTATGTTTTAGCCCTATGTCATTCATATGCATTGATGTTTAAGTTGGCAAGTTTATGATGATTTTACACTTATGTTGAGATTTTGAAAATGGTGTTTTAAATGTAATGTTGCATTCTTGTTGGGGTTGATTTGTTTATGATCACTCTTGTCTGGTATGCTTCCTTTACATTCCGAGACAAATGTTCCCGGGGGGGGGGAGATATTGAAACGCACCCAAAAAGTTCTCGAAAATATGCTTCGAAAGTGCCCAAAATCATAATTTCCATATATCTAAAAATTCATTCATTATTTCTAAAGTCCGACTTCATATTCTTGTTCGAGGGAGAAAATTGAGTAGGAAATGGGTCTAACCTGAGTTTTAGAGCAACCGTATCAAAATTTGAAAATTGCAAAAAACGTGATTTAGGAGGGTCAACTTTAAAAGCGGCATATCTCTTAGCACACAAATAGCTGGGTGGCCCACGACCTACCAAATTAAAGCTCTTTGAAATAGCTTTCCAGCTCACTTGGTTTCACCTCATTTCGAGTTCGGATGAATAATTTATGCCTTTTCGTAGATCTCCTATGTGTAGAAAATGCAAATTCTAGTGAGTAATCCGCGTCGCGCTGTGTTATTTTGGTCCTGGTTTTTTGACTTCGGTCCAAGACTTTCATGCCTTGGGCCTAATAGTTCCCATACTTGAAAATATCTATACTTAGCCTTATTTCACCCTCATATCATCCTAAACATCCCCCAATACTCACTTAAAACACTTAGATTAGTATTTCTCTCAAGATTAAAGTCCACAACCCTCATCCGGATCTAAGGATTTCCTTCAAGCTTCAAGTCTTCATTAAAGCCTTCTTCAAGAAATTCTCCAAAGCTAAGATATGTAGGTTTTAGCCATTGGATCCTTCCACCCATGGTGCCCTAATCTCCTTTTTTACTCGATTTGCATGATTTAAAGTTGATTTTACGTTTAGGTTTACTAGTATGAACATGTATCTGAACTATGTTAAAGTTATAAAGTTGTGATTGTTTTGCTATATTTTGAGCCATAGATCTTGAATTTATTGTAAATTTGATGAGTGGTTTTGGTGTATGTTTCTTGAGGGTGTTGCAAGATGTTGATTGATGGTTTTACAATGGATTTTCTTGCAACATCTGACAGTATTTTCCAACTAAAATGAAATATTACTACCAAAATGGAATTGTACATCCAGAATAGTCCAAAGAAGACATGATCCCAGGCTGATACTTGACATGTGCCCCCTCTTCCAGGTCGTTTTATCTCTATATTTCATGGTTTTGATACTAGCATTACACACCCTCTAAGTGCTTAATAAAATGTTTGAATGTGGTTTCTTGAGGAATTGA
This sequence comes from Solanum medicagineum, assembly GCA_026153255.1. Taxonomy (NCBI): domain Eukaryota; kingdom Viridiplantae; phylum Streptophyta; class Magnoliopsida; order Solanales; family Solanaceae; genus Solanum; species Solanum medicagineum. The sequence continues at coordinate 2,364 of JAPFFP010046294.1, forward strand.
AGGTCCAAAGCATAAGATATGATATGATTGATGTTATGATTATGAAAGAAGATAATGTATATGATATAATCTATATAAAGTGTTGCATTAGACCATGCCCGATCCGGGGCCTAAGAGCCCGGATAACCTTTTGAGGGGTTTGTACCTTGATGACCGAGGTGGGGTTTCGTATGCATCAACCATCTGAGGGGTTTGTACTTCACCACTAGGGTGATAAGATGAAATTATCATCAACAACGTGAGAGGTTTAATTTGTACCACACCACCAAGGTGGGGGTGAAGCCATCACCAACCTACCAAGGGGTTTGTACTTTGAAAATCTAGCTTGGTCTCTTTTACACATATGATATCCTATATGAGCATGAGTTACTTAAGTATGTTTTCCTTATGCATTGATCATACATGCCATATTGTTATATTATGCCTATTGCCTATTGTTATGCATTTTGATTGAGGTGCCTATCTCTTGTTGCATTACATTCTACATACTTAGTACATTTAAATGTACTAACGCATACTCTTGCCTACGTGATATCACCATGTAGGAACTGGTGCCCAAGTTGATCATCCTCCTCTTCCACATGGCTAGTTCGGTACTACTCAAGCTAGTTGGTGCGTCCTCCACTTCGAGGACCTTAGTCTATGTTGTTCTTATTATGTATGGAGCAATTCTACTTTATCTTCTATTTTGACTATGAGGGTGTGCTCGGTTGCTTTGTCTTGGACCCTGCTCTTATCTATGTATTAAAGGTGTTTCTTGGACGTGTTATATATCTATGGTATGAGCTTTGACTCTTTGTCTCTTGAGTATGATGTTATGCAAGCTTTCCCCTTAGTCCCTTTGCCCCTATTTCTACTCTTTTATGTCATTTAAATGCTTCCGCGACTAATGATGCGTAATGATAAGTTAAGAGGCTTGTTTGGGGATCCTTCGGGCTCCTAATTCGCCGTGTCACATCTAGACCCTGTTTTGGATTGTGACAGATACGGGCACCTACATGACCTGTATAACTTCATACGAGCTATGTGGGAAAATTTTTTCGTCAAAAAATTCTAAGTGTTTGATTATGGTTTCAGACCTTCATCAAGAGAAAATTTGTCAAAGTGTTGGCTCACGGGCACTGTACACGGACCGTGTACACTTGAAGTGGTGATGACCAATTTTTCCATCCGTTTCGTTAATAGCATTTCCGTAAATTCAATTTATCCTAATTGTTTTTTGGGACATCCTAGGCCATCTAATGACTTTCTAATGACCTAAATTCTATTCCTAACATTCAAAAGTCACTCACATTTTAAACTTTCTCAAACTCCTCTCAAAGAACTTTTGTGAATTTCAACTTGGGAATCAAGGAAAATTCAATTCTTCTTCAAATTTCTCTTGGAACTTCTTCATTTAGTGAAGGTATGTGGGTTTTGATCCTTGGTTCCTTCCAATTAAGGAGACCCAAATCTTTTCAAGTAATTTCATGAATTTAGCTCACTATAAATTTGGGGTTTCATTATTTTGATTTATTAAATTTAATTAGTGTATGGAGTGTATATATTTGATGATTTAAGTTACTTTAAGCCCTATTATGATGGTTTACATTGAAGTTACGAAGTTATGAACGTACATTTCCCTTTCAAGGCTTAGTTTGTGCATGAGTGATTTATATTATGATTTTAAATATGGATTTAATCATATTTTCACTTGAATTTCATGTTATAGTGTGGATTTTGGATTGAATCTCAATTACCCATACTATTCTCACATCATTCATGGCATATGCATTCTAAACATAGGATTTTTATGGAAATTATAAAGTGGGTTAAACCAAATTATATTTTATGATGTGATTTTGATAAGATATTGGTTATGACAAGAATGTGATCACATATATGTCTATGATTATGGTTCTTTGAGCATTTTGGGTGCTTACACCATTTCGTATATGTAAATGGGCTATTCATATGCATGAGTATTTTGACTATGAGCTAATCTTTGGCATTTGATCCTAAGTATGAATTATTATGAATGGTGTTTGGCTTTTAAGCCTAAGAATGCATTGAAATGGTTTGGTAAGACTTGCATCTCTTTTGAAAGCATGTATTTGTACACATATAAGTATTCTTGTGGGATGACGACTTAGCACCAACGGATTGAGGGTTCCCTCTCTTTCCTTGAACTTTGTGCCTAACATATGTTATGATAATCCTATCCGAAATGGGAGTGCCTGTAGGAAGGTTGCTTCATACGAAATGGGAGTGCCTGTAAGGTGAAGTAAATTATGATATGATTATGTGGAATCCTATCCGAAATGGGGGTGCCCGTAAGAAAGGTTACTTCATACGAAATAAGAGTGCCCTAAGGTGAAGTATGGTTTACCTTTGGCAAGTAGACCACCTCTTTACTGGTGAGGGGTTTTCATTGGGATTCCAAGTAATAGCTTGGTTGGTCTTACTAATGTCGATTGAGTTCACATCCCCATTATATATGTGCATCATGCATAAAATGCATCATCTATTTCATGGCATATTGTATATTACTCTCCTTTGGATATATGATTCTTTTTATATTATGTGCCCTTGTCATCTAACATTGATATGCAGGTTTAGTATGTCATAAGCATTGCTTCCCGCATACTTAGTATATTCAGTCGCACTAACACATACTTTTGCCTACCTGATGTCACTATGTAAGGACGAGGACTTCAATCATCCACCGTACGATGCTTAGCTCGAATGTCAAGTTTGCTTGTTGTGGTGAGTCCTATCTTTCAAGGACAACCCACCATCTTTCTACCTAGAGTGCTTTTATCTATCATACTTACTTTGAGGGTGAGCCTGGGACATGCCTTCGCCCCCGGCCTATCTTATAAGTAGAGACATTGTTGGACATCTTGTAAACTCCATTACATTTATATGTTAAGTGTTATGATTGGAGATTATGTTATGGTTTGGCTACCTATTGTATATTGCTATGTAATTTGGTTACAAGTCTTGAGGCTTGATCACATGACATGATGTGAAATATCCTAAGTCCCAAATTGCCCCCATAGCGTGAGTCACACTTGCCCGCCCCTTAGTCTTTATGTGCTATGTGCTATGTGACATCATTCATACCCTTTCCCTATGACATCTCCATAGCGTGAGTCCTACTTACCTATTCCTTAGAATTACGTGTTTACTATTTTAATGCCCTTCCGAACTGATGATGTGAATTTGGATACTTTGAGGCTTGTTTGGGAACCTTTGGGTTTCCATTCGCCATACCACTCCTAGAACCTAGGTCTGGGTCGTGATAGAGGCATGATATGTTGACGAAAATAAACATAAGAAGCCAAGAAATTCTTATCACGTCCTAGGAGGGTACCCTTGGCATGGTCGGAACTCAGAGACTGTTGCTAGCCCCTAAGCGAGCCACTTGAACTTATCACATTCATTCAATCATAACTAACATCGAAAGATATCAATGATTAAGAAATACTTAATGGAAGGAAATATTGACTTGATAATGAAAGGCCAAAGGCCAAAAAATATAGCAATTAAACTGAGTAAGGCAAGTATGAAAGAAACTAGCCTAAAACATAATCCAATACAACTAAACAATCTAGTTTATAAAGCCTATATCCATCGACAAAGTTGTGCTAATGATAGATCCATCGTTTCCTCAAAGTAGAGTAAAATATGTCTAAACTCAAAGCTAGAAAAAATGACATCCTCCGAAAGTAGGGGAGGCATCGTCAATCATCTGAATGCAAATAGGTCCTCAACGGGGTGCTTGTTGATGACTGCTAGTACCTACCTCTGCTTAATGAAAAGATGCGGGCCCAAATGGACGTCAGTACGTGGAATATACGAGTCTGTAAAATGGTAGAATGAAATATATAGAGATAGAACAACATCAACTCAAATTGCCCAACTCACGCCGTAGGAAATGCAATCAGCAAGCCAATAGTCTAAAGTAAGAATGTAGTTTAGACAATAGCCACTTATATACCATCTAGTCCAATCCATTCAGAGTACTATCAAGGCTTATTTGGGAGTTTCTCTAACTAAGAACTATCACCTATGAGCCGGTGATGACACAACAAAGCGATGATATTGCCACATCCATCCAATACCTTGCCAGGGTAAAGGATATATCGTTAGCGGATCCAAAATTAGTAACATCAAGTCCTCTTTTTGGGACAATATAAAACATCTGATTTTACGAGTCAATCCTCCCTTACACCGTCTACATAGTTATTGAGTTCTAGTTCGAATTACTCTTATTCAATTCGATGCTTAATATTCTTCCCTAGACTCAACATGCTCATAAGACATCAATCATATGGTTAACTCATTCAACTAGTCTCATTGGAAATTTTTCAACTCAATTCATCACATCAACTATCAACTCTTTAGTTAGGAACATTCTTTTAAGATTTAGCTCATTGACCCATAAATGACCCTCTATCAGCCATCAATCCAACATCAAAGTATTAAGAAAACAAGAGTGGGGTTAAGGCATTTAGGAACTCTATCGACTCTCTAAGCTCAAATTATATTCATGCATATCCATTTAACTGCAATGTGTAAAAATAACAAGAATTCATTCTAAGATTCATTTAAAAAAGTAAAATAATCTAATTCAAGTATTTAATTCATAAAAACTATAATACATGCAAAATTATATAGAAATACATTAGGATTTTAGTAAAACCTTCAAGCAATATCCATGGAAGACTCAATTCTTTCACAAATCCAATAATTCAGGTTTTGGGGGCACATGGAAGAACAAAATCCATGTTCTAGTTAGCCTTACATTACTGAAAATTTGAGTCTTGGAATGGCTTGGAAGAACTCACAAGATCCTTTTCAAACCCTAGCATTTTCTCCCTTGAAACCATGCTCTAAGTTGGAGAAGGCGTTTTAGTGTAATGAGACTGACTAGATATGTTTTAGGATTTATTTAAGTGTAAAAATGTTAGGTTATGATTTTGAAAGGGTGAGAAAAGACCAAAATAGTCCTTCTTAAAAAGCTATTGAAGTCACCCACGGGCCAACCTACGCCCCGTAGAAACTTCCATGAACTATAGGAACCAATTTGTAAATTTTGGGCAAATTTTGGGGTCTGTGGATCGATTCCACGAGCCCAAAGTACGGCCTGTAGAAGAACTTATGACCTGTAGGTGGGTCCGTTAGGTTGGGGGCTCAATAAGGGATTTTCAGTAGCTTTTTCATGAGATAGTAGATGGGCTATAACTCAAATCACGGCCCGTAAGTCATTTCATAAGTACACTTTGCTCTGGTAGTCTATAGTAAAATGATCATAACTTTTGACTCCGAACTCCATATGAGGTGAAATCTATGGCGTTGGAAACCTAATTCAAAGACTATTCATTTGGTAGGTCATAAGCCACCTAATTATGTGCTAAGATTTGTGGTCATGTAAAGTTGATCCTTATATAATCTAACGTAAGAAACTCAATTGATAAGAAAATTATGAACTCAAATAAGTAGTAATGGTCTCTTATGACCCTAGTCCACTTACCTCACATAAGAATGAGACTTGAAATATCAGTACATGTAAGAATAGAGTCATGGAGTGTCACAATTCTAATAAGAGTGGTTACTTAGATTCCACAGAGTGGTTTTAGTACTCGGCTTGAATGTGGTGTTATGGCACGTGGATGAATACATGATGCATTTGGTGCTTATTGAGTAGAAACTGAGGTTTGTTGAATGTGGTGGAAGGGAGTAATACTTTTTCTATGAATTTCTTACAAAGGTATATACCATAAACTTTGTTTTTATGATTTTCATAATCATCTTATGTGTAGTATCCTGTGATTTAGAGTTAGGCTTGAATAAAGTAAGAGAATGTAGTTAGATTAAAATCTTGGTAGAAGTATCCATATGCATTCTTGTTGGGGCTATAAGTTGCAATGATGAAGTATTGTATGTTGAAAGAAGAGTGTAGTTGAGAAGCATTGTTAGGCTTAAAATCCATCAGTGATATCATTCAAAGCACCATAATTTAGTCCTTACCTTATTTCATGCCCAAAGCACCCATGTTCTATGTTGAATAGCTTTGGGTAGAGTTGACTTATGTTTAACCTCATGTCATTCGTACCTTATGTACCATGGAAAATTTCCAAACTCTTAGTATGAATCAGTCCTATCTAGTTCATAAGTGAGAAAATAGTAAGGGTAAATCGATTCCCTTACAGCTTAGTCTCACCTTCATTTAAGGACAAATGATCCCAAGGGGGAGATAGCGTAACAACCCACAACTCTATTCATTCGACTCAAATTTTTTTCGTTGTTACTATATAAGCTTGAACCTAGTGATGCCTTACATTTACCTATATTTTAAGGCTCATTGCTATATGTTTGAAGTGTATTAGAAGTAAATTAGTTTCATAAAAGACCTCTAGTACTTAGTCAAGTTCAAAACTTTTCTATCGATTAAGTTTTCCCATTAGATTATGCAAGTGTTAACTTTAAATAATAAGAACTCTTAGTACACAAAGAATTAGGTGTCCCATAATATATCAAATTAAAGATCTTTTGAATTATCTTTCTAACGCCACCAATATTTCCTTATTTGGAGTTTGGAGCAGAAAGTTATGACCATTTTACTACAAACTATCAGAGTAGAGTTTTCTGGGTCACCATCTATGAAACCCTAATTATGGGTTATAGTTGGGATGACGACCCATAAAATTGGCTTTGTGAAAGCTTCTCCAAGTTAGTTTTTGAGTCCCAAATTTTACATACCCAACCACTTGTCATAAAAGCTTCTGCGGGTCAAAGTTTGGACCCATAGAATGAGTTTTAGGACCAGAAAATCCACCTTAGTTTTCACAAATGGATTCTGCGGTCCATCTAAGCTTCTACCGACCATAGATAGTCCAATAGATGACTTGGAAAACCTTTTTAATAAAGGGTATTTTGTCTTTTTTCACCATTTAATCCTAAACTTATCAGGTTTTCACCTAATGAAATCCCTAAACGCTAACCTTTAACTTAATTATGCTTAAAACATTCTCATGACTTAGAACGTAGTTTCAACAGGAGAAAAGCTAGGGCTTTCAAGCACTTTTTTTTTTCAAAATTCTTCAAGAATCTAATTCTCCAGGTATGCAAGGCTTACAGAAAAATCCTACTATATTATCCTACCATCATGTAACCACTAGTTTCTTCAAAAATCCAAATATTAGTTGAGAACAAGATTTCTTCATTACGAGTAAATGTTTTGTTTATGTTATTTTTTGAAGAAAAGCATGATATTTACTAAATTTTTCTACTCTTTTTGAGGTTCTAAGTTGAGATACTACTTTTAATTGCTAAACTAATTAAATCGTAAGGTTACTACAAAAATTTGTGAATTTCAAATCTTGCTTTAAACTCAAGAAAAGTATTAGCATAAGTATTTTATGAACAGTAAAGAATGAAACTTATGATTTCAGATAGCTTTGAGACAAGTTAAGAGAATACTAAGTTGGGCTAAGTCCCAAAGAGAAGAAAAGTAACACTTTGAGCAAATATATTCTTTTAAGTATGAGCATATAATTAATACTTTTGGGAGTAATATTGAGCATTGATACGGGTAAGAGTTATAATAACTGAAACTCATAAACTATATAGCCAGCGTAGGATGAGATTGTACCAAGAATACAACTCCTCACTTGCCACTGAGATGGCCAATTTTGGGATGGATCCACTCCCCTAGCACTTTGTGTTCCTTACCCTAGCAAAGTATGGGATGACTCTGGTAGCTTGGGAAAAACGTTGTATCATCATGAGTTTTATAGTGATGGTTATATGTAGTTGAGTTGAGCTATTTTTCAGAGCTAAGCATTATATTTTCATACATTAAGTTGTGCTCTTTGATGCATTAAAACAAGTTTTTCTTCTATACTATGAGTTGCACTTTTAAACACGTTTAAAGCATATCTTTACTTGCATGATATACTTTTATCAATTAAACTATCTCAGAGTTTAGTTCTAAAGTTGAGTATCATGTGCTTATGATGTTTGGCCATCCTACATGCCATACATTCCATATACTGATGCTATTTGGTACTGCATCTTTTTATGTGCAGATTCGGGTACCCATGATAGTAAATGTTCAGTAACACACTTCACATCAGCAATCACTGAGGCCTATTTTCATTCAAAGGAGGTTAAGAGTCTTTATTTTTTTATATTTGTTTCAACTTAGGTATCAGTGTGCCTACCCTGGTACTCAGTTCAGAGCAATACTTTAGAGGCTTCATAGACTAGAAAAATATTGTTAGATTTATATCATCGAAGTTGTTTGAAAGTCTTGAGTTAAGTTTTATGTATTATATGTAAGTATGAGTTTATTAATATTGAGCCCATTCTAATTCATTATGAGGTTGGTGTCTTCCTTTGAGTAAGTTACCCAGGACAAGTGGTTCGCTTGGTACCCGAAATGATTTTCGAGTGTCGGCCACGTCCAGGGTGTAAGCTCGGGGCATGACACAATTCTACCCTAAAGTGCTTAATTCCATACATATAGGAGCATACAAGGTTCGTTCATACTTAACTAAAGGTTAGAAATCCATTTGCTTTAGAAAAAGTCTCGAATCAAGTCAAATTCACACCTTTTCCCCTTCCATGATAATCTAAATTACCACAATCTATTCAAATATAGCATCACAATCACATAATGAATCTAATGACAGTAAAATCAATCAATTCGAATGAAAAGGGTAAA
>JAPFFP010046295.1:0-11075 GCA_026153255.1 Solanum medicagineum
TGTATTATATAGTTAGTCGAGGCAGGGCCTGTCCTGAACCTTATTAGATACTTTTCCTTATCTAGAGGTTTTGTAGACTATGTTAAAATGTGGTCATGTCTCGTACTTTAGACACCATGGCCCTAACGGCCTAGCCATATGCATTTCCTTTTGGCTTGTTACTACTGTTTACTTTCTTAAAGGCATGTTGAATGTAGAAATCCCTTATAATATGTATAGAAAGCGCATAGATATAGGTAGGTTCTCCCAGGCCTTATTGGCAACGGGTGCCGGTTCGCCTTAATGGGACTTTGGGCGTGACAATATCATGCTGTAGAACGTCTCCTGAGGCTTGTTCTATGTAATGATTGATCTTTTTACTGCATAAATGATGTCTCCCAAAAGGTCATCATAGCCTAGATAGATGTCTACTGGTGAGGATCAAGCACTTCAAGGGCCTATGGGTGATTGCCAGTTATAGCCCGTAGAGTTGATTGGAGTTTTCCTATTTCAAATTTGCATAAAGTCATTCCTTATGATCTTGATAAGCTAAAAATGATTGATTTTTAGGTCATTCGTAGGATGGATTGCCCAAGTTCTTTCAATGCCTCCATAGATTGTAAGATCCGAAGGGTCAAGTTCTAATTCCAAATTGAGTATCTTCTTGATTGAGTAGGTAGTTACTCAGTAGTCAAAGGTTGTATTATCTCTTATCCTAAGGACCATATATTGGTTTATAAGGAGAGTATACTTTAGCATAGACCTTCTTTTCGATACCCGACCTTTCTCCATTCCTCCCTACCAAATGGCCTTGGCAGAATTAGAAGGGTAGAAGGATTCGTTGAAAGGCTTGTTAAGGTAGAGTTACCTTGGGCCATAATGCCATCCAGGCAAGGTAGATACTGATCATGTGGATGAGGTCAGGAGGGATTTAGTGAAATATGTGCACTGTTTGGCAAGACTGGGAGTTAGACGGAGTGAATATAATAATAGTCGTATCCATGTTCAGAGTGGGGCTAAATCTTCTATGGTAATTGATGTTGAGGAAAGGCAGGGCCTAGATCTTCTAGGTTAAGTGAAAGAAGTTGATTTTCGAAGAGAAGGTAGGTTTTTCCTCTAAAGAGGGAGATGGTGTGTTTTGGTATCAATATGAGTTGTGTGTTCCAAAATAGTGATGGTCAGAGGAATAATTTGGACTATAGAAGCCATGCTGAGGGCTGGTATGTTAGAATTCAAGGGTAGCAGGGATAATCATTTACTGCTTATTGAGTTCATGTACATCAACAGTTGTTATTCTAGCATTAGAACAGTCCCATTTGAGTCTTTGTATGGGAGGAGATGTAGACTACCGATAGGTTGGTTTGTGCAACGACCAGATCTAGGAGACTAGTCTTCACATGGTGAATGAGATACTCAAAGGCATCTCACCCAAGCCATCTCTAGCATCTTAAATATTCATAGGCATTAAGTAAAATTTTTTGCGAAAAAAGTAAGGGAAAAGGGACTAAGGGCCAACTTGACAATAAAGCAACATTAAAAAGCAATGGAAATACTACAATAAACTTGGTTGTTGATATGCATATCATTTATATCATAAATAGATGGGACCAGTATTGGTCAATCTCAATCAAATAGAAAGAAGTGTAAAATAGTGCAACATAAAGCATATAAGCCTCGAAAGGCTATAACTAAATTCTCTTAAACAAAGGAAAGGTACAAGATAGAAGTTCAAAGTGGAAGAGTCGAACTAAGGGCTAACAATAATAAAACTACTAGTCTTAGATTCCAAAAACTAGCCTCGAGCTGGTGGAGGATTGCTTGTTCCTACATGGTTAAATCATGCAGGCAAAGTATGCGTTAGTATGTTTGAATGTACTATGTGTGTGAGATGCAATGAATAGATGAAATTGTAATGCCATCATTATTAAACTTAACATATAAGGATATATATACAATAAAGGATACATAAGTGAGCTTAAACATACAAAAGGTATATGGCTCAAGAATAATATGAGACAATGTGTAAGAAGGCACATAAAGTGAAAATATAGCATAAGGTCATAAGCTTGTGGGAATGAACCTTAACCGGCATATAAGATCATTTAAGCAACTAAATGGCATCCAACATAACCCCCTATGTTGGCACGGGGAGAACTTTTGCCAGGTGGAGCTCCGTCAACCTTAACATGCATCATAATGACATATATGGCCTACGTCTTCCACAAGCCTAGCCTATAAGGGCTCGTATGGTGGCACATATTTAATGTGACAAAGAGTTTCTTATATGGTTTCTTTACCTAACCTCACCACAAGGTCACATTTGATTCTAAGTCATCCCACAAAATCTTTTAAGTTCAACATAAAATCATAAGTGGCAATCATAGGAGTAGGTCAAACTTAAGAACCACCAAGTGAGAATTGTCCTTTCATCTTGGTGACCTTTCTTAAAAATATTTTAGGGAAATTAACATCAAATTCATATCTTGATAAATTTAACTTTGAAATGCTTTGTTAATACTCTTATCATAAGTTAAACAAAGCTTTACTTGAAAACTAGGTGGGCTTAGTTTTATCATCGAACAATGATAAATCGCATACGTCATAGGAAATTTCTTTTAAAAGAAACATAAAAAATGCCCAACCTTAATCATATAAAAAATTATCATGGAATCAACATCCTTCTTCCAATATGAATACATTTACTTAACAAGATAATTACTGGCTTCATATGTATCATAGAATAACATAAATATCATGAAATCATCATAAGCATGTACGTTAACTTGAGGAACTCAAAGAAAAGGTAAAATACTTAATAGGGAACTTTCTGGATGAAAGGATACCAATAAAGTAACACACATACCTTGGCAGAACAGGGGAGAAACAAACTTGTAGGATTGAGGAGGACTTGGAACCCTAGTCTTGCCCTAGCTTGTTCTTGAGAGCCCCTTTTTGCCTTAGAAATTTAGAGGGTGAAGAATGGAAGAGTGAATGAGGAAATTAGGGCGTAGGGGCTATTATAGGGTCCCTTTCTCATCTCCATATGAGATAGCATAGGAATGGAAAGGACGAAAATAACTAAACTATCCCTCATTAAAATTGCCGGGGTCGACCTACAAGACCCTAATTACGGGCTGTAAGCCAATGATCAGTCCATATTTGGACCTATTTTGGAGCTAGCTTGCAAAGAAACATTGCCCTTAGTGTTCTGTTATTTTCAAACTCTTAAAAATATGCATGTGTTATATAATGAAATGAGATTAAAAGTACACAAATAGACTACACATGGAAAAATCTTGAAAGGGAGTAAAAGTGCAAAAAGGCGGAAAAAAGCGGTATTGCCTACACAATCGACAATCCGCCAAAACACAGAGAGACCACCTAACATTACAACCAAGGTTCCAACTCAAGTTAAGGATGCAGTATGAATCGATATCGCAAAGTAAATTCTGCGCACTGTCGAATGACACAGGAGATCGCTTAAAGTTGCAGCACTCAAAGCCCCAAAACCATAGCAAGAAGGTGATGTGATAGGAACTTTGGCGAATTGGCAAATTGAATTGACGGAGTGAAGAACCATCACCTAATGTCGCAGAAGAGAAAGCCTTGTGAAATGTAGAGAAAAACGGTCAAGTGCACATTTGGCGCATCGCTGGAGTGCTCGACGATGGTCAGCCTTGACAGCCGAATGGCATTTTCCAGCAAAGTTTCATACATTTTTTTAGAGTATATAAGCAGTTTAGAAAAGACATTATACATAGTATATCAAAACATATTCTTCTTCTTAGTGTTTTAAGAGAGTAGTACATAGAACTTTCCTCTTAGAGTACATAAGGGAGATATGGTTTTGAAACTTTTGGGAAGCAAATTGGAGTAGATTGACTGTTGATAATCAACTAATTTCTATTCAATCTTGTTGCGCATGACTGCAGCTGCTATGTGTGGTATCAAATCTTTAATTTCTAGCATGTATGGCTAAAAACTCCATGTAAGGGGTCTGCTATTGATATCGAATTTTAATTCATCTATTGGGTCTTTGATATTTTGACTTATTTGTAGTTGATTTGAGTTAATTTATATCCATTTCTATGTTTAATCTATAATTTCATGGTTGTAAACTTGGGATTTACTTTAGATCTCTAATGGTTGCCTTAGCCAAAATGATTAGAGTGTGGAATGGATATAATGTCTGAAAACCTCTTGGTGTTTCAGTTGACATCCATAGCTAGGGATCAAATGGCCAAGGTATTAGGGGTTTTGCTGAGACTTCTTAGACCAAACATGTCCTCGGTGGCCCACGTATTATTTCATAGTTTATTCATTTAAAACACTCATGTATCACAACTGAACATGAGTTACAAAGAACCTAGCCTATTCACTCATTATCAAATTGTTAAGTAAAATATTTAGACCCAGTTGGTAGATCAATTCTCGTATTTGCACACCCCAACATCTTCTTTATTTGTTGATTAAGTTATTAATTAGATATTGTGTAGTCTAATTCTTACTTTTAATTATTGCAACTCTTTAGACCCAAAAATTACTTAGTCCAACGAGTCACTTCTATCTTGAACTATAATTTTCTGTGGGATTCGACCAAACCTCTGAGTTAGGTTATTATGCTAATGATGACCGTCTCTAATTCCTTTGAAAAGTTGCGGTGATCAACATAAAAAATGGTACCATTGTGGAATCATCATGCTCATAATTGAAGGGTCTGTTGATCATTGTTCTTCTAGTTAGAGTTTTTTTTACTATTTTCTTGTTGTTTTTGCTGTTGGAAAATAGGTGCTAAAATGGATAATGAAAGGAGCGTTCAAGGTGAAATCGTTAGAGATATAAATGACCTTCAAAACATCAAACGAGACCAAGTGCGCAATGCTGAGGCAATCTTGTTACCTTTAATAACTGCAAATACCAAATTTCAAAATCACTGATACAATGCTACAGTTACTTTGACTTAGGGGATTATTTGAAGGATAAGCATATGAAGATCCCCATGAACACCTTCAGAACTTCATTGATGATGAACCACTACATGCGTCTTGACAACTATTTTGGAATCTTATACATCAGTGCCTAACTCATGGGATTCTTGATCATTTTTTATGTAATCTTGAGTATCGTCAACAGGAGTATGGCTGATCAGTTAGTCCGAGAGGGGCTTATAAAGCAATCATTTGCAGCGGCCACAAAGTTACTAGATGAAGTAACTAAAACAAGCAAGGCATAGTACACTCATGAGGATTATACATCATTTGCAAAAGGGGGAGTATCTAAGGAGCAGTTGGCTAAGGAGAAGGAGCGATATGAGGTCATAGTAAGAAGGTGGAACAGTTGGATTTTATAACACAATATGTGACTAAAGCACAATAATTAATATTGTTCAAGTTGCAAGTATCTTGGCTTATGAGCATGAGCCAAGTGGGAATGATTGTGAGGAAAAGGTGTACTTCATTAGGAAATCAATTATTGGGTTCTCGGTCGACCTATTAATGGTCACCAATAATCTAGGTCGGAACGTTGGAGTTGGTTGGGCTGACATAGAAGGATGAACAAATCTTTGTAATATCATGATGAGAGACAAGAGAGATTTAATTCATCTCAATAGTATGTCAAGTCAGACAAATAACAAGTTGATGAGATTGTTGCTCAGATTTTGAACAAAATGGAAGCTTCGGACAATGTGCTAAATGAGATGAAGTGGGGATTATACTAGTTGAACCAAATAGTGTTGTCTTCAATTAAAAGTTTGGAATCTTGTTTATAGCTCTCTCAGCCCAAATTCATAACCCAACAAGAGGCAATGACCAAATATTCATGGCTACACTATCAGAAGTAGCAATCCTTTTGAATCTACCATGGAATTTGACAACCCTTTAGTTGGGGAAATTAAGGAATGCGAAAGAATCGATGAAGGAAAAGTGAATGAAAGCAAGAACATTTTTGGTAAATTGGAGAGTTCATGTGATATTGAAGTGAAACACCCACACTTGAAATGCCCCATAATCGTAATTCCTTTATATATCAAATCAGGGATATTTAAAACCCCTCCACGTAGCTCGAAAAGACCCTATGATGCATTTTTTTAATATTTCAAAATTCGTGCAGTATTTCGTAAATTTGACTTCATATTCTTGTTCAGAGAGCAAAATTGTATGGAGAAATAAGTACTTACAAGGTAGACTTTATCCGTGCCTAGAAAATAATTTTTTGGAGAAACTTCACAAAAGCAGTAGTTGTACGCGACCAGTACACGACGTGGACCTGGTGCGAACTAGTTGAATAATTTCTGAAACTTTTTTTTACTCCAGGGTAATTGGGTAAGAACCCAATGTCTATATATGTAAAAATCCCTCATTCTTTAGCCGTTTTTAGCGCTAAGAACTCACCAAAAACTCTGAAATTCCTCTCTAATCTTTATCAAATTCTCCATCCATTCTCACGATTTTCAAGAAGTTTTTTTTGGAGTTCAAGGAAACTAAGTCAAGGCCCGAGTACTCCTCAAGTTCTTCTTCAAGAAACTCTATGATTAAGGTGTGTGGGTTTCATTCATGGGTACCTTTCACCCATGAAGCCCAATCTTCATTTTTATGAAAATTGCATGTTTCCAAGTTGTGTTGCTTATGGCATTACTCATTATGGACTATGATTTAAAAGTTATGTTGGGGTTTCATGATATGTTGATTGGAAACACATGTTTACCTATTTTAAACTGATACAATGAAATGATTTGTCTATTGTGATTATGCATGTTTTGAGCTATGAAACGATCATCTATGATGAGATTTGATGATAGATTTCAATATATCTTGCATGAGGGTGTTATCAAGTGTTGGTGGCTTTATTTGCATTGATTTTTCTCACATGATTTCACTCTTTAATTGCATGACTTTTATCTAGCATTGTACACCCGCCAAGTGTTTGATAAAATGTCCTATTAAGGATTCTTGAGTTATTGATGATCTATTGCACGACTTATGAGTCAAGTGACTTTATGATGATGAAACAAATGTATATATGTGTGTTTAAATCATGTAAAGAACCTATGGTATTGCAAGTGAATTGTTGGGCTCTTATGTTTGTTATGCTCTTGGGAAAATGAGGAGTTCTTTCTTGATACTTGAATGTGATGGTTTGATGAGCTATTTTCATGACTCCTACCGAAAAGATTATATCGTAAGGTATGGACATTCTATAAGATCTACCAAAAAGGCCATGCCATTAGGTAGAATGATTCATGGCTCCTACCGAAAAGGCTATATCATAAGGTAAGGATATCCTATAACAACTACCGAAAAGGCTATGCCATAAGGTATAATTCATGGTTCCTACCGAAAATATTATATCGTAAGGTAGGATAACTCACGTCTCCTACCTAAAAGATTATATGGTAAAGTAGCGAACGTCTTATACTACCTATTGAAAAGACTATCGTAAGATAGATATTGGTAACACTCTCCGAAAAGGTTATACCGTAAGGTGAGTGGATAGCTATGTGGCCCATCTCAAACATGTTGGTGTAAGGTTCGAGCATACCTATATTCCATATTAAGTTTACGTTCCTAGATTATGGTTAAGCATGTTTTACCTCAAGCATTGATCATGCATGCCATATTGTCATTATACTTCCCATTGCCTATACATATGCATTTTAACTATATTGCCTATCTCTTGTTGCATTGCATCCTACATATGTAGTACATTCAAGCCTGCTAATGCATACTCTATACCTACATGATGTTACCATGTAGGCACTGGAGCTCCTTATGATTATCCTCCTCGTGGCTAGTTTGGACATCTTAAAGACAAGCTATTGGTGAGTCCTTAAGTTCGGGGGCACTAGCTTTGCACTCTTACCCTTGTTATCTTTTTATGTTGAGCTTTGATTCTACGAGGGTGAGCCTGGAAAGTGTCTTGGCCCCCGCCCAATCTATGCTAGAGATGTTGTTGGACAAGTGGTGTAATTATGTTTTGAGCTTTGACTCTTTATGGTTTATGCTATTAAAGACTTCCCTTAGTCCCTTATCCTTATCTATACTCTTTTGATGTTGTTTATTTTTCTTCTGCAAGTAAGGATGTGTGTATGATATGCTAAGAGGCTTGTTTGGTGTTCCTTCGGGTTCCCCATTCGCTGTGTCACATCTAGGCCCTAAGCTTAGGTCATGACAAACTTGGTATTAGAGCACTAGGTTGTTAATGGTCCTTGGAAATCCAACACAATGCGTTGGTTAAAGTCTTATTCGTGGTTGTGAAGAGTGCCACAACTATGAATAGGAGGCTATGAGGCGTTTTAGGGAATGTTTCAGTTCTTCATGGTCTATATCGTTCCCTAATTGTAAAGTAAGTCTTTTCCCCTAAGGAATGTTCTTTTCTCTTCTAGTTGTTGATCATGCCACTACAAAAAGGAAGGCCAAGGAGGGTCGTGCACTCGCAGGACAACCGGCTTACCCCGCTCCTCAAGATCCTCAAGATAGAAGGGCTATCGAAGTTGAGTTTCGGAATGTTATTACTATGTTAATACATGCAATGACCAACCAAATTCATCAAGGGGCCCAAGCTCTTAATGCTCATACTCCAGCCTCAAGGGTGATAGATTTTGCTAGGATTAACCCACCGGAGTTCCATGGGTCTAACGTGGATGAGGATCCTCAAGATTTCATTAACAAGGTCTATAAAGAATTGTCTATTATGGGGGTTATATCGGAGGAAAAAGCGGAATTGGAGGCCTATCAACTCAAGGGGGTGGCTCAAATTTGGTTCACCCAATGGAAGGTGGAGAAGGGGGATGATAATGTGATCCTTTTGGAAGAGTTTAAGGCAGAATTTCTCAACTGGTTGTTCCCTCTTGAGCTAAGGGAGGACAAAATGACGGAATTCATGAATTTAAAGTAAGGGTCAAGGAGTGTGAGGGAGTATCCCCTCAAGTTCAACGAACTTTCCAAATATGCTCCACAATTAGTGGCCGAACCAACGTCTAGGATGAACAAGTTTGTGATGGGTGTATCCAATTTGGTGAATAAGAAGTGTCATGCCACCATGTTGATTAGTGATATGGATTTGTCCTGCCTCATTACTTATGCCGAACAACTAGAGAGAGAAAAGCTTAGGAAAAAGAGAAGTCCAAGAAGGCTCAGTTTGCGGGTGACCAGTTCTAACAAGGTATCGAGTTTCAAGGCAAAGGATCCTCTAGTGGTCCAAATAAAAGGGTTGCTAAGGATAGGGTGCCTAACCCAAGGCTCCAAGAGGGTGATGATGGGGTGACTCATCTTAGATGCCCAAAATGTGAGAGGAATCATAGTGGCACATGTTGGAGGAACACGGGTACATGCTTTAGGTGTGGTGAGATAGGCCACACAATTATGGATTGTCAACATGCTCAGAACAAAGGTAAAAATGGCCGACCACAAGGGCAAGGTGGTCATGTTCATCAAGAGGCTCAAGGTGGCCAAGGGGTTGCTCCACGACATAATCGGTTCTATGCTCTTCCAGAGAGGCAAGGAGGGGATGAGGTACCCGATGTTGCTATTGTTATTTTGAGGTTTCCTTTGACTTTGAGGTGTATGCATTGATAGGTTCGGGTGCCACTATTTCTTTCATTGATTATTTTTGTTGCTATTGCGCTTCATGTATGTCTCAAATTGTTATGTGAATTTTTTAGTGACTACCTCCCATTGGTAAGTCTAGTGTTGCTCGAAAATTCCATAGAAATTATCCCGTGATCATATTGCATTAGGTCTTGCCTTGTGATTTTGTTGAACTAGATGTGGTGGACTTTGATATCATTCTTTTGATGGATTTGTTACATGCATATTGTGTCTCCATTGATTGTAGAACCCATAAAGTTAGATTCCAATTCCCTAATGAACCCGTCTTTGAGTGGGAGATTATAAGGTGGTATTGGAGGGGGCAAGTTCATTTCTTGTCTTAAGATCCAATTGATCTCTAAGGATTGCATTTATCATCTTGTAAGAGTAGAGATGTTGAGCCTAAGGTTCTTCCTATTAAGTCGATTCCGGTGGTTAATGAGTTCTTGATGTCCTTTGTGATATTTTAAATTTGGGGTAGTCCCTTTTGGTTTGGCTATTGCACTGGCTATGTCTATAGGTCTCATGAATAGGGTCTTTAAACCCTACCATGATATGTTTATGGTGGCCTTTAGTGATGGTATGATGGTTCATTTCTGGAGGTGTGGAAGAGCCTATGAATCATTTGAGGGCGATGTTGTGAATTTTGAGGAATAAGAGGTCGCTTGCTAATTATGGAAAGTTGGAATCTTTGGGTAGCGAAAAGGTTGTTGAAGAAATACATCGGTTGACCAGGTTAGGAATGAGGTTAGGGGAAGTTGAGAATAGAGGTTTTCTCCTAAGGAGGAGATGGCGGCTTTAGGTACCAAGATGGGCTATGTATGTATAAGGTTGACAATTGGGCCTAAGGTGTGAGGGTCCTTATAGGGTGTTCAGGAGAATCGGTAAGGTTACCTATGAATTGGAGTTTCCCATTGGTGTCAATATGGTTCATCCATTCTTCCATGTGTCTATGTTGAGAAGTGTATGCGTGACCCAAGTGCTATAGAGCTCTTTGAGGTTGTGGGGGTTGTGGAGGAGGAGTTGACCTATGAGGAGGTCCCCATGGAGATGTTGTGTGAACATGTGAAGGGTTGATGAACAAAGGTGTAACATTCGTCAGGGTTTTTGGAGGAATCAATAAGTTGAGAGTGCCATTTGGGGAGCTGGAGCGGGCATGAAGAAGCTATATCCGTTCCTCTTTCATTCTATTCAAGCTTAAGATAGAGAACTAAGTCCATTCTGTGATTTCAATTCCTATGTTTTAGCCCTTAGGTCATTCTGCATGCATTCATAATCATGGTAACAAGTTTATAGTGACTATTGACATTTATGAAGAAACTTTTAATGCATTCATGTTGGTCTAGAACCTTTGTAATTTCTTCTCTTACCCATATTTCTTTGACATTCGGGGAGGAATATTCCCAAGGGGGAGATATTGATATAACCCACACTTGCCTAGGAATGCCCCATAATCGTAATTCACTTATATCTCAAATCGGGGATATTTAAACACTCCTCCACATAGCT
>JAPFFP010046296.1:0-11073 GCA_026153255.1 Solanum medicagineum
TGTAAATTAAAGTGTGGTCATGTCTCATACTTTAGACACCGTGGCCCCAACGGCCTAGCCATATGCATTTCCTTTTGACTTGTTATTACTGTCTACTTTCTTAAAGGCATGTTGAATGTAGAAATTCCTCATAATATTTATAGAAAGCGCATAGGTATAGGTTGGTTCTCCTGAGCATTATTGGCAACGGGTGCCAGTCCGCCTTAGTAGGACTTTGAGCGTGACATTTCATCAATCATAGAGTGTAAAACATTTCTCTACATCACAAGATCTTGGCAGGGACTACAACATAGCTTACTTGCTCACCCTCAAGATGTACATCAAAGAAAAGTTATATAATCTCAATAGGGAAAATACCACCAAGGGACTTGTTCCTGAAGCATGTGAACTCACCAACGAGTCTTCAACTCGACTCCAAAGCTAGCCACGAAATGAAAAAGTCGCCTCATTGTTCACCCCTAAATGTTAAATCAAGTAGGCAAAGAAGTATGCATTAGTATGTGGAATGTACTAAGTATGTAAGTATTCCATACATCAATGAATGTCGGAATATAATATCAATATGCATAATCATAGTCAATAGAGTAAGGACACAATTTGCATGAGCAATGCAAGTTTAACACCGTGAGAAGAAGCATCTTCAAAATCATTTCACAATCCTAACATACATATGTAGGAATAAGACCGTAACCAACATATAAGACCATGCGGACTATTACATGGGATCCCAATTGTTCCTATACACCAAGTAAAAGAGTAGTCTACTTTTTCAAGGTGGACATCATCTTACCTTATGGGACCCATCCCAATTTGGAAAGTGTTTTGACATGAACTTTATGGGAGCCTTTCCATTTTAGTGTATGTTTTATGTACGTGGAGTCTCTAATATAAAACCATATAGGCACATAATCATAAAGCCGATGGTGGCATATAGTTATGAGACTTGAGGATTTATATAAGGACCCTTGGAGATAATCTTCTCACACAAGTTCATTCGGTGCTAAGTCAAATCCCACGGAATACATAAATCATGCATATTTATATCTTTCAATACAGTACATACTTTATAAAAAACATACACTCATAGCTTGTATAATAGTCATCATAATTTTTCATGAAAATATCTCATGTCATAGGAATAGCTCATCAACTTAGATTATCACATAGTGTGGTATACTTCCCACCTTCTCATCATAATCTTCATGAAATATTAGGGTTTTAATCACCCTTATTATCATAGCATCATCATTATCATAGGAATATTGTTATCATTTTCATTAAAACATGCTTTTCTTACTTAAGATAATATCCTTGGAAAATCATAGCTTTATCACAGGAGACTAGGTGCATACATACTTAAGATAAAATCCTTGGAAAACCATACCTTTATCATAGGAGACTAGGTTCATACATGGGTTCATGAACAATTGACTTAAAACCATGCAATTGATTGAAATTCATAGAGAAACCTATAATTAAAATCAATTTCGATCATTAGTAATGGAACCCACATCAGTTCAACAAGCCCTACTCATATATACTTAAAATCATATACTTTTACTTGGAAGTCATAAAAATTATTTAGTTCTTCATAATTCATATATAGATAAGTATATTCATCTTGAAGGAATCATAATCTAATGATTTGGAATCAATTCATAAACTCCTATAAGATATTATCATGAAATTTTGATAAAAAGAAGTTTTGGGTTGGGCTTCATGAATGAAACTAATCTATGAATAAAGCCCTCCTTACCTCAAGTTAGAATCCTTAAGAATTGGAGTGTAAAACCCTTAAAACCTTTAGCAAATCTTGGAACTCTAGCTTCAATGGAGTCTTTGTCTTAGAGAAGAAATATTTGAGATACTTTGAGAGAATTATGAGAATGAATGGGTTAGAATAAGTTAGGGATAGGATTTATAGGTGTTAGGTTGGTTAAGTTGGTTAGGAGAGCGAAGATGATGTTATTTTAGAGTTCAATGAATTAGAAATGTCCAAAAGGCCCTTTATTAAAAAACTGATGGCGCCATTTCCAAGACCCCGTCCATGGGTCGTCCTTCCATCTATGGCTCGTGCTTGGCTCCGTAGACATATGTCAAAAAGGTTGAGCTACTAGAATTTTAATCTTTCATTCCACAAGACAACAATACAATTTGTTCTTCCTTATACGAGCTGTAAGTACTGATGTGTTGTCAAAATACAACACATTTGGTGCCCAAAACAAGGGATTTTATGAGTTCTTAAAGAGACTTTTTATTATTTTGATGTGTTTTTGTGTTAAACTTGCAGAAAAGTTAGGTTGGCATGATTTTAAAGAAAAGTTGTAGATTTTGCTGAAGCATAGGCCTTACGAGCCCAATTACGAGTCGTAGCTCAAGCTACGAGTCGTAGGGTAGTGTAGACGAATCAGGGACCAAAATTCGTAAATCTGCTAAGTGGAGGTCACCACTACAAGGGCATCATATGAGTCATAAGCCTCACTACAACTCGTATAGGTGGATTTGTAGAAAAAATCAGAGAGCCAAAATGTTGGACCAAAAACTGAAGGCCAAGATTACAAGAGGAAAATACGAGTTGTAGTTTAAGCAACAAATCGTACCTATGGGTCATACCAGTTAGTCGAAGATGTCAAGAACCTGATACGAGATCCTGACTATGACTCATAGGTCATCCTACCAGTCGTAACTGCGAGATTTATCAGCTGCCAGCTGTCTTTTTTGTGTAAATTCTAGGGCTATTCTGTAAATACTTTATATAGTTTAAGTTTGGTTTTGAGAAGGAGTTCGACCATTAGACATTAGAGAATCACATTTTGAATCTTTTCTTAGCTTTTTAGAGTAGTTTATTGTTCTCTCTTGGAAAACCAATTTTGGGGATTGCAAATCTTGCCTTGTACTCATTGTTGATCAATCAAGCTTGTGGTTTACGACGTGTGGTGCCTATTTTCTTCATTTGTATTGGTAAAGGTCTCAAATATGTCTGTTATATATATTCTTGTGTGTTTTGCCTTAGCCATGAGTAGCTAAGCACCCAAAACTTGGGGTTGTGGGAACCATGGGTAGTTGACTTGAAATAACCTAGGTATATTGCATTTCCATGATTGGGGATTTACATGTATTATCTATTTCCCGACATTATTATTGTTGTTTGGTGGTGGCCAACACCAAACCCCGCCTACTATCATGATCCCGGCTAAGGTAATGACGAATAGAAAAAGGGAAGTAGATGACAGAATTCGATTGATGTGTTCTCATCTAATCAACCGAGCTTGCCCAAGGGGAGGTTGAAAGGGACAATTGGTATCAGTTAGTTGGCACGCCATGGTTGCCAACCAAGCGCCATGGTGAAATTCGACCTTCACCTTCACAAGAGGGCTGGAAGAACCTAAGTTACCGTCCTGCATGCAAATCACCAATTATAGTTATGTTATCTAGGTAATCAAGTTAACGAACCGTGGGGAACACAATTCTCAAGTTGTCTCCAAAATTGAGTTTTTTCTCGCATTATAGTTAGTGGTAGTTTTATTTTGTTTTTGAATCACAATCCCCCCCCCCTTAATTTAGAGTTGTAGTCATAAATAATAGAAATAATTAGTGGTGATGTCTTGTAATCAAACCTTATATTCCGGGCGGATTCGACCCTAACCTCAATTAGGTTAATTGCTGACAACGACCACTTTCTTATTGGAGCATGAATATCATAAGAGATTATGGTGTCGTTGCTGGGGAATATGGCTAGGTTTTGATTTGATTTCACTATTAGTTTGTTCTAGTATTGATTTCTGGAGTCTCTTATATTTTACTTTTGTTTTTGTTTTGGTTGTTTGATTTCATTGGCAGGCTATAATAGGTTAAGTAGCCAAGGATATCTCACCAAAAGATTCAAAAATATCATAAATAAAGAACCTGGATTTACAAGGAAAGGAAATACTAGTATATTTCAAAGCAATGTGGAATTGTGTCATGGGTGTGGAAAGCCTAGACACTATGTTAGAGAGTGTCCTGAAGGCAAGAATGACTACAAAGACAGTTCCAAGTTTGAAAAAGATAAGAGGAAGGACCAAATTCCAGAAAAAATTCTAAGGTTACAATTGTCAGGAGAGTAATGAAGGCTCTAGGGGTATGCGACAACCCTTCTAGTACCTTTGAGGATACTAAATAGCCTGAAGACTTATCTATGTTAGCTATAAAAGATGAGGATGAGATCTTTGACAACCTCTTTGCATTCATGGCTCAGTGTGATGATGAAAAAGAGTAAGAGGTAACACTGTTTGATCTAAAAGAAAATTTAGATCTTTTATTCTACCAAGAAATTGAAAGAGCTTGCTTGTGTTCTCATTAATTCTATTTTTCAACTAACTGTTGAAAAAGATTTGTTAAACAATAGTTTGATGTTTCTCAAGATGAAAAAGCTATTTTCACAAATCAAGTATCTGTCTTGGAAGTGAAAGTTTTGGCTAGAAGCTGAGCAAAAATGAGCTTTGGAACTTGATAGAAAGTAAGTCTAGATCTTATGTTAAACTAAAAAGGTAAAATCGGTAAAATAAACTTATTTAGAGGAGAAGCTGAAAGACTCTAAGTTGAAGTTGATGCTTGCCTTAGAAAGGAATGTTATGTTGGAGAAGGACCTGGTCAAGGTCAAGGATGATCTAAACAAGCCCTTGAAATGGACCACTTCATCCAAGCTATTGGGGGAGATGACAAACCATAGGGGACATGAAAAAAGGGGACTAAGATATGTGAACAAAATTTATCCCCCTTATAATCCCCATAGCAATTATGTTTTTGCGGCTAACTATCTACTGTGCTTACACTACGGCAGAAATGGTCATTTAAAAAACAACTGTGAGGTGCTTAAAAGGACTCTAAGAAATCAACATTCTGATTACTTTGGAAATATGAAAGTAAATGCGGGACCAGGTCCCAAATTGAAAAGAAGTAATAGACAACTACCTGCTTGGGCCAAGAAAAATATGATAGTGCCTTTGTCTCCTTATTACTCAGACTGAAGTGGGTTTCGAAAACTAACAAACAAGCTTTGTGCAAGAATAGTCTGGGGGGAGCAGTCAATTCTAATTCATGGATATTGGATGCTCCAAGCGTATGAATGGAAGAAATAAAAATTTTCGTTCCTTGAAAGAAGTCTGAGATGGCAGTTGTCTTTTTGTAATGGCAAGAAAGGGTACATTATGGGAATTGGCAAAATTGGAAAGTCTTTTGAGAAAGCTATTGAAGATATGCACTATGTTCATGGTTTGAAGTACAACCTTCTTAGCGTATCTCAAATTTGTGACAAAGGGAATGAGGTGAAGTTCTTATTCAACAAGTTCATTGTAATTAACTTGTTGACTAAAGAAGTGAACCTTGCAGCCAAAAGGAGTAAAAATATGTATGTGGCTAATCTCAAAACTACCAAGGAAGATATTCTTACTTGTCTCAAAGTTCAGGATGAATTAAGTGATCAGTGGCATAGAAGATTAGGTCATGTTAGTCTATTTTTTCTGGACAAAATGGTTTCCAAGATCTGGTTCGAGGACTACTAAAGATCCACTTCAGCAATGTCAAAGTTTGGTGCAGCCAATGAAAGAGGGAAGCACTCAAGGAGCTCTTTCAAATCCAAAAATGAGGTTAGTACCTCCAGGCCTATTGAACTATTTCATATTGATCTCTTTTCATGGTGGCAAGAAGTACATTTTGGTGTTGTTGATGATTATTCAGGATACACATGGGTGATGTTTTTGAGGTCCAAAGATAAAACCTTTGAGTTAGTGATAGCTCTCAGCAAGAAAGTTCAAAATCAGTTTGGAAGCATGGTAGCAGGGTTCAGGTTTGATCAAAGAAAAAAATTTGAGAATTCCAAGCTTGATGGATTTTGTGTTGATGAAGGAATCCACCATAATTTTTCAGCTCCTGCTAGGACTCCTCAACAAAATGGAGTTGTGGAAAGGCAAAACAGAACCCTGGTGGAAATTGGAAGGACAATGTTGATTAGAATCCGGTCTTGCCAAAATTTTATGGGTTGAAGCTGTTAACACTACTTGTTATATGACAAATAGATGTCTGATCAGGCCTCTTAACAACAAGACACCTTATGAACTCTTATTTAGAAGGAAACCTAGTATCACTCATTTGCTTTCCTTTGGATGTAAGTACTTTATGCTCATTAATGGCATGGAAGATATAGGGAAATTTGACTCAAAAAGTGATGATGGTGTTTTTGTTGGATACTCTAAAAATAGCAAACTTTATAGAGTATTCAACAAAAAGACCCTCTGTGTTGAACAAAGTGTGCATGTTATCTTTGACGAATCATGAAATCTTGACAACCTGGGTGATAAAGATGATTCTAATCTAGAAGGATTGCTTCAACTTCAAAAGAGACTACCTGATCAATGATCCCTCAACTGAAATTTCTTCCAAGAGATATGAATGAAGGTGAAGATGCTGATAGGGAGCTCACAGACGGACCTGGTACGTCATCCAGAGAACCTAAAAAAGCTGATGATGAACATGATCAAGAAATAAACACTGTTCAACCAGATAAAAAAGGTAGTCCTAATGCAATAGGTAGTCAGAGTCAACCTATAGAAAGGGTGAGCAGATAGACGCATCAGTCATCTCATTCAATTGGCAATCTAGTCTCTCCCTTGGACTCTGGAATACAAACCAGGTCCAAAACCAGAAATCTCATGTTGTTTGCAACACTTCATTCTTCTATTGAACCCAAAAATGTCAAGGAAGCTCTTAAGGATGTAGATTGGGTGAACTCCATGAAAGAGGAGTTGCTTCAATTTTAGATAAGCAACATTTGGCATCCGATCCCAAGGCCCTCTGATAGATCTGTGATAGGGACCAGGTAGGTGTTCCAACACAAGTTAGATGAGAATGACACCATTACAAGAAACATGTCCAGACTTGTAGTTCAAGGATTCAATCAGGAAGAAGGCATTGATTATGATGAGACATTTGCTCCAACTGCCATGATGGAAGCCATAAGAATTCTGATTGACTTTGCTACTTTCATGGAGTTCAAATTATTTAAAATGGATGTGAAGAGTGTCTTTCTCAATTGATATCTTAAGGATGAGATGTTTGTGATGTAACCACCAGGCTTTGAGAAAGTTGAATTTCCAGACCATGTGATGAAATTAGACAAGGCTCTTTATGGATTGAAACAAGCACCAAGGGCTTGGTATGAGGGACTATATGGTTTCCTGCTCAGTCATGTATACAAGAGGGGAAAAATAGACAACACTATTTTTCAAAACTAGAGGGAAGAACCAGTTGATTATACAAGTGTATTTTGATGATATTATTCTTCGTGCCACAACCAATTCTCTCTGTCAAGAATTTGGGGACCTGATGTGCAATGAATTTGAGATAAGCATGATCGGTGAGATTAGTTTCTTCCTTGGATTGCAGATCAAGTAGACTCCAAATGGTACTTTCATTAGTCAAGAAAAGTAGAATCGGGAATTTCTAAAAAAGTATTAAATGATGGATTCTAAACCCATTGATACTCCTACGAGGACCAGTTCGGAATTAGCTACTGCTGAACCTGGTCCTAAGGTGAATGAGACCATGTACAGGGGATTAGAGAACAGCTCTAGGACATTGGTGTTTTAACAGATGCAATTCTCTTGATGTGTGATAACACCAGTGCTCTAAACATTGCCAAAAATCCTGTCCAACATAAGAGAACAAAGCACATCGAGGTGAGACATCACTTTCTCAGGGACCAGGTTTAGAAAGAGGATATTTGTATAAAGTTTTGCAACACTGTGGATCAAACTGCAGATACTTTCATCAAGCCACTTTGCAAAGATTAGTTTGAGCGTAACAGAATGAGACTAGGCTTAATCAAACCGAAGCACTCTGAGCCTCCTTGATATTGATATTCTCCTTGTCCTTGCCTAAAATTCCTATAAAGGTATCTGAGTATTTATTCACAATAAGTTCAATTCTTATATGTACATTATAGGTTTGCATGATCGACAATCCTATTATGACTAAAGATTAAACATTGAAAGAGGTTTACTTAAGTGTCTGATTCATCAGGGACCTAGTTCCTAACGAGGTTAGTATTCCTTGCTTAGCATTGTGACATTTATGAGACTGCTTAGAACTAGTGACATCGATTCAAGTTTCCTGAACCATTGTTTTTGATCAAGTCCCCGAAGCGACAAGACCAATCACGAACCGGACGCCTCTTTTCCCCTATTATTAAGTACCTTAAATCCCTAGCCTTTTCTCTTATCTTTTTGCTTCAAAATGCCAAAGTTCTCTCTTTTTTTTCAACGATTTCTTAAAGTTTCTCTTGTCTTCTCTTGTATCAATGTCTCAATCTCCTCTAATCTCTGAAAAACACATGTTCTCTGTTAACGATACACAGTTGTCCTACAAAATTGATACTTTACCTTCCACAACCATTCATACCCCTCTCAAACCTAAGGAGTTGCACTCTATGACCCACATTGTTTCCTTTCTTCTCCTTCATGTCACGACCCAAACCTAGGGCCTAGATGCGACACGACACAGAGGGAACCTGAAGGGACCCCAAGCAAACCTTATAAAGCATCTTTACACATCCTTAGTCACAGAAGCAATAAATCAAGCAGTCAAAGATTAAAGAATGGGGAAACCGGGGCTAAGGGAAAAGCTTTCACAATATCATTGTCAAAAAACAAGAGTTAACTGACACCATAGATACAAAACATGTCCAACAAACACCTCTACTATATAGATAAGAGCAAAGGCCAAGAAAAAGTAACCGGGTTCACCCTCATATTCAAACGAACAACAGCGATGAATGTCTCAATACATAATAGAAGGAACATAGACTAGGTCCCCGAATTGGAGGACTCACCAACTAGCTTGAATAGCACCAAACTAGCCACGCAGAGGAGGATGATCAGCTAAAGCATCGGTTCCTATATGGTGACATCATGTAGGCATAAAGTATGCATTAGTATGTTTGAACATACTAAGTATGTAGGATGTAATGTAAAAAAGAAGTAAGCATAATAATCTAAATGCATATCAATAGGCAATAGGCATAATCTAACAATATGACATGCATGATCAATGCATAAGTAAAACATACTTAAGTAATTCGTGCTCATATAGGATATCATATGTGAAAAAGAGACCAAGATAGTTGTTCAAGGTATAAACCCCTTCATGGTTGTGTGGTATGAACCCCTCACATGGTTGATGGTAAGCACACCTTACAAACATGATGACAAAGTATAAACCCCTCGCATGGTTGATGAATATAAGCCCCTAACATAGTTACCCGGGCTTTTGTCCCCCCGGATAAGGTATGGTCTAATACAATACTTTATATAGAGTATATCATATACATAAGCTGATTTCATCATCATAACGTCATTAATATCATATCTCATGCTTTGGACCTTCATTTCCTTAAGAAACCCTAGCCGGACATTTTATCAAACACTTTGAGGGTGTGTAATGGGGGTAAAAGACCATGCAATATAGAGATGAAATCATGCAAGAAAATATGTTATAAAACCATCAATCAACAACTTGCAACATCCCCAAGACATTCACATCAAAACTCCTTATCAAATCCAAAATTAGATCCAAGATTTATAGCTCAACACATGCTAAAACAACCATACTTTTATGAACTCAAATCACTGTGCAGTAAATTTCTTAATATACAAGAGCTACATGTAAAATCAACATTAAATCATGCAGTATTAGTAAAAGGAGACTTAGGCACCATGGGTGAAAGGACCCAATAGTTCAACACCACATTCCTTAGATTTGGAGAAGCTCTCGGTGAAGATTGAAATTGAGGCTTGAAGCTTGAAAGAAATCCTTAATTGCGGATGAGGCTTTTGAGGCTTGAATTTTGGAGTGAAAATATGGCTAAGTGTTTTGATGAGTATTGGGAAATGTTAAGGATGATATGAGGGTGAAATAAGGCTAAGTATAGGTAAAAGTAGGTTTGGGAACAATTATACCAAGACCCCAAAGCCTTGGACCAAGATAAAATCACTGGCAACAAAATACTAAGGTCCGCCAAACTAACACATGTGCGCGACAGCTGTGCGTCGCAGTGCTGTTGCGGATCATCTTTGGAAATCAAAATTTTGGAAATTGAGATTGTGATTCGATTTCTCTAAAATCGGGATTAGACCCATTTCCCCTAATTTTGATCCCCTGAACAAGAATATGACATCAAATTTTTGATATTGTGCTCGGAGTTTGAGATATATGGAATTTAAAATTACGAGCATTCCAAAGCACATTTTTGGACACTTTCTGGGGTCTTTACAATATCTTCCCCATGGCAATATTCGTCCCCCAAATGTAAAAGAGACGTACAAGACAAGAGTGATCATCAAGAAATCAGCCCCAATAAGAATTCAATATAACATGTAAAACACCACTTTCAAATTCTCCACATAAGTGTAAAATCATCATAAGTTTACCAACTTAAACATGAATACATATGAATGACTTAGGAGCTGAAACATGAGACTTGAAATCACATTGGGGACTTAGTATTAGTACCTTAGGGTTGAGTGATGTGGAAAAGATAAGGATACCACCTTTGCATTCCGCTTCGGCCTCCCATGTAGCACTTTCAACTTGTTGGTTCCTCCAAAGGACCTTGACGGATGCCACCTCTTTGTTCCTCAATTTCTTTACTTTCCTAACCAAGATCTAAATCAAAACCTCCTCATAAGTCAAGATATCCTCAACAACACCCAAAACATCAAGAGGCATAATGGCATTAGGATCACCAACATATTTCCTCAACATAGAGACATGGAAAACCGAGTGAACCAAATTCATTTCACTAGGCAACTTCAATTCATAAGCTACCTTGTCAATCCTCTCTATCACCTCATAAGGAACAATATACCTTAGACTCAACTTCCCCTTTTTACCAAAACGAATCACACCTTTCCTTGGAGAAACTTTCAAATAAACTCAATCACCCACTTTGAATTCAAGGTCTCTTCTTCTCACATCAGCATAAAAGTTTTGATGAATTTGGGTTGTTCTTAACCTTTCCCTAATCATCTTAACCTTCTC